>QTSX02000002.1:995545-1239565 GCA_014839935.2 Entomophthora muscae | reverse complement strand
AGGGCTAGTAATTTCAGGGGAAGTTGGCTCTTGTATAGGCAGAGGCAAAGGACCTGAAAGCGTGGATGCAAAAGGGATAACCAAGGGGCTTACAGCCCCAATAGTGAGCACCATTTTTGTTGTGTTCTGAGGCGCAGCACAGACACACAACGGGAAATTCTAACCTTAGGATTGGATTTGTACTAAGTCTTGGTTAGATGTCAGGGAAGGCTATGCGTTTACCTTGTGGTCCTGGAAGAATAATCTCTGCTAGTTGTGGCTAGAGAGAGGCACAGAAGTACTGAAGACACAAAGACAAAAATGTGAATAGAACTTAATTTTTATTAGTGAATATGAAATGGAATATATAGTGGTTAGGATACTACAAAACACTACCAGGACGTTAGGATCACTTACCACCAGCATGAGTGGGGCAAGTGAGTTGCGCAGGATCAAGAAACCAAACAATTGTATTTTCTGATTCAGTCATCAATTATTTTGAGAGGAGAAAGCAAAAGCAAGAGATTCATCTTCAATAACCCATTGAAGGCAAAATTGAAACATGGTGAATGGCAGTATTCACGGCAACAAGGGTTGATGATCACTCATTAGGTAGACAGAGTGGCAGAGGGGGTCATGTTGGGATGAGGTCATACCAGGATCAGTCAAGGACAGGTATGATATTCCAGAATGAGTGGATATTGAGCCAGACCCATTTGTGGAAGGCAAAGAATTCCTAAAATTGAAAGCAAAACAACAAAATCTTTGCTCATTTCAATATTTGAAGGCCATATCAAAATGGCATTAATGGCGCAATTTACAACACAAAAGAAAAACAAATACATGTTCAAAATTGAATAACAAATGTGTAAATAATCTACGCATAGATATCAAAAGTAAATGCAACAAAATATATAATAGAAAAGATTCTATTATAAAATAATTGTCCCAGAGTTCAGTCAACAATTTAAACAACATTAAGGATGATATATCACCAATTAATGATTCTGAAACCATAATATAGTCAATCTATCCATAAAGCATGAAAATAAATGAATTATACATCCCAATGAATTGTCAGGGGTCCCAAATATCCAATCAAATAAGGAAAAAAACCAAGCCATGAAAATACCACTAATCCAAGAAAGCCAAACATGCCAGCACATAGTAAGGAACCCAACTGTATCCTGCCAGTAAATCAAAGCCTTACTTCTTTTTTTATGAAGACTACTGCTTGCTGCAGTCTTGCAAAGCAATAATTCACCACCAGAAATTTCAGAAACTTAGGGTATACACAATTCTCCCCCACTTCTCTTTCAGTATTTAAAATATAAACCCTTTGTCACAGCCATTGTTTTCCTGGGTGTGGCTTGGCCAAAGCGCCGCCACCCAGGAAAACCAGGCCAAAAACCCCGCCTGCTTGCGGTTATCATAGATTTAAATATAACAATCACTTATAAATAGGTGGTGGCACAGGAAATCAGGTCCAAGTGGGGCACAGATGCCCCACACCCAATTTCTCCTACTTTGACCTGATGGTCTAAAAATCCTGACCTCAAAGGAGGTCAGGTAAAAGCTTACAGAATCACCATTAGTGGTACCTGTAGGCTGTCTAAATTATCTTCAAGGAGGCCACCTCATCAAGATTCACCCAAAGGCCTCAATTAGAAATTGTCCCCACCAAACTACCTTAGTAGTTTGATATTTATCCTAAATAAATATATTGCCTCAATGATTCACTTATTTCAAGATTTTCCAATCAGATTTTTAATAACCAGACTGCTAGATTCTGCCTTCTCACCTCTACAATTTCCTGGGAATCTTTTTCCTCCTTCCAAAATGATTCCTGAAACCTGCAAAATTGAATGTGAACCTATCTATGCTGCTGATTAATTGACTCTGAGCCAAATTAAGGTATTCTTTATGTACCTGTGCATAATATTCTGTTGCACCTTTCCTTATTCACACTTTTTTGCAATGTGCTAATATATGATGGATTTGATGGACATTAATTTCAAAGTCAGATCTGGAATGTAATTACACATTAGGCAATTGATTAACCAATTGATTGACCAACTAATTAAGAACTATTAGATTCCAGAGCATTCTGGATTATACTCAAATACTATCAGCAATTGAGTATTTCAGAGGTTGCAAATAGGGGCAACAAACAAGGCATTGAATTCCAGAATTGAAGCTCATACCTGGCACCCAAGTCTGGAACCCTAAATGGAGGCAATGTAAACAATTCAACCAATTGATTGATCTCTACTTCTGGGTGCAAAATCAATAGCCAATATTAGTATTGATACTAATATTTGTATTGATGTCAAGCCTGGTCTATTTGACCAGTTTTCCATCCCATCAATTCTCCCTCTCCCAATTTACCACTCCACTATATATACTTGGTGAATATACCAAATAAAGATAAGTTTTTACCCCAATATATTGTTCAATCCTACTTTGGGTTTACTACCCTGTTTTTAGGTATAGTAATCAAATAATTACCAGGGCTAATTCTTGCTAGCTTAACCCAAAAGTCTGCACTTAAAAAACTCTTCAAGGGTTATCATTTCTGAGTAAACACACATGTCTCCTCATCATTGGTAATATCATCCTCATTTGGGTGTACATTCCCCATCTGATTGATTATGACAAGCTCTCACTCTACTTTGCCCTGATACCATTTCCTGAGAAAATTTCTTCAAAAATTTCATTACTTTCATCATTCAAAATAAATTCTATATTTTCAAATTTTAACTGATTATTAGAAAACTGTGTTCTTCTCCAACAGCACAAAACTTCTCCTCCTAGTGTGGGTTTTCTGTGTGTTTATGGGATACTGTTGGGCTAAAGAACTTTGAGACTCCAGATCCAACTCCTTGTCATGAATGAAATTTTAATACTTGTATTGAAAACCTGGAAATTGAAACCTGGGTCTCAGGGAAAGCCTTATGTTGACCAGAGTGGACAGGAAACTGCCCAACTGCCAGTTGGGTCAAGCCCTGGACCACCAGAGATAGATGACCCCAAACAGGAGGGACAGAAACCTGCCAACCTACCAAGTATCAATACTGGAGGTTTGAAATCAACATTGGAGACCCCTTGAATTGAACCCTGACCCTCCAAAAACTACTCAAGTCACAAAAAGTGGACAGGAACCTGCCAACTTGTTAAATTGCAAACCTGAGTTGACAAATCACTCTGAGACCCGCCAGTCTCCCAAGGACAATTCCCCAAATGATCACCAGATAGCTATCAACCTTGCACCACCAAAGATCCAGACCTATGCAGAGGTTGTAGCTTGCCTTATGGAGGTTAAAACAAAACCTAATGTTAAATCTGCCAATGACCACCAGCAGCTGCCAGTCTTCCATCCAAAATGGGTAGTACAATTAGACTACTCAGGTGATGTGGTGAACAGTAGCGGCAGAACAAAGCATTGCCACTTCTATTCACCAGAGCAGGCAGAACCTGGATCTGCCACCCTCAAGACTCTAAGCCAAGATCCATGCCCTGCCAGTGCCTTTTCTGCAAACCTGAACCCTGTAAAAATCAAAAAGCAAAAACCCATGGTATAAAAGCCCTGGCAGTATGGTGATGACCATATTGTCATTTTCAATAATAAAGTTTTATGAACCTTTGGTTCAAACAAATCTTACCTTCTCTAGTCTTAGTGATCTTACATTTTAACTCTGGCCAAGCAGACCATCAGGCAACCACTCCCTCTGGAGACCAACCTTTCAATCCTCCCCAGGCACTATACCATCCCCTTTGAGCACCCTTTGGACCTGTGCATTTTACCAAATACCCGCCCAGCCCTGCCTACTTAGAGTACAACTTGGAGACCATTTTCATTGCCAACCCCTTGGCAAGAACTAGAGAGACTGAATACATAGGATGTGAAGGAAAGATGATTGAGGTGCCGCCCTTATTGTTCAAAGACAAGTACAATTATCTGCCTGCCTAATTTGTTCCCATGACTCTGCCCTTAACCCCGCAACCCAACTGCCCAATAGAGACCCCCACTGCGGCTGAGACTACTTCCACCCAACTGTTTGGAGTACTCTACATTACTATGACAGGAATGGTAGACACTATGATGCCCAATTCAGGGCTCTGGTCTTTGCTTGGTCAATCCATATCCTATATTATCAAGTTAGCACCCATTCTATGGTGGGCATTACCCTCTGGCCTGGCTGTATTCTGTCCCAAGCCAACCAATGCCTCTACCTATGCCTGGCTTCCTGACACTCCTACTGACAAATATGAAGACTCCATTTTATTTTGCTTTGGTCCACACTGCTGTCATGCTCTATATTTTAAAACTTCCCGGTTCCCTCCTATTACCACCCTAGGTGCCATGATTAGTTCTAGGCCATACCAGCATTTACTACTTGTTAAACCACTTCACTCCCTTTTTGGAGAGATTCAGATTTCTAGGACATCTACTAAATATGTTGATGATTGGGATTCTAGTTGAAACCACTCTAGTTAAATTTAACTTGGAAGCTCTCCTTCCTTCCATTGGGGAGAAGCTCCCAAATGAGTGGATCCCTGACAGTCTGTGTCATGTTCTGAGGCGCAGCAAAGACACACAACAGGAAATAATAACCTTAGGATTGGATTTGTACTAAGTCCTGGTTAGTTGACAGGGAAGGCAATGTAATTACCTTATGGCCCTGAATAATAAGTCTCTACTAGGCATGTCTAGAGAGAGGGACCAAATTACTTGAAAATTCAAAGAAAAAAATGTGTATAGAAATAAATTTTTATTGGAAATAAAGAATTGAAATATATATTGTTTTTGGTTACCACAAAACAATACAAGAACAGTAGGATCACTTGCCACAAGTATAATTGGGGCAAGTGAGTTGCACAGGATCAGGAAACCAAACAGATGAAATTTCCAATTTAAAATAGACTAATTTCAAGGAGAAAAAGCAAAAGCAAGGGATTTTTCATCAAAATAACCCAAAAAAGGAAAAATCAAAATAGTGTAAACATTGGTGTTCACAACATTGACCCCCTCTAGATTGGCCTTAGGGGGGTGGTACTTGTAGAGGAACTTAGCATGCACTCAAGCAAACAGGCAACCACTTGAGAGCCGTTTCACAGTGTATTCAACCATGTTTGAAAGTCACTTCTAAAGGTCCAACCCATAAAGTATCCAACTTATGAGCACATCTTCCCACTATGTGTTGATAGTATAGGACATGATCTCCAACTTTGTACTCTGGCAAGGGGGAGAGTCTGGCATTGTCAGGAGAGAGCTCTAGCATCTTGGTCTTGCACGCAGAAGTATAGCAGTGGCTTGGATGTTGATTATGCAGTTGAAAAAGTTCTTAATATGGGCATCAGAATCCATGAACTTGTCAGAAGATAGTAGGAGGCCTGTGATGGTCCAAATGTTGGGTGGTTTTTCAGGCGGGGCTAATGTTGGCCAAGAGAAAGTCTAGTGGCTTTTGAAAGGTAGATGCCTAGTAGGTAACTTTGGCTACTAGTAAGGTTGTTGTGGACTAGTAGATAACTAAGTGACTACTAGAGTGTGGAAGGATGTTGTAGGCTAGTAGATAACTGGTGACTACTAGGGCTGACAGGCAATACAGTCTAACAAGTAATCTTAGCTTCTAGAATGTTGATTGAGAGGTTTGAACCCAGAAGGTAATATTGGCTATTGAGGGTTGTTTAGGTGTCTCTTTTTAGTAGGTAACAGGTGGCTGCTGGAGCTTGTAGGACAGAAAGTGTGGTAGATAACAGAGAGCTTCCAGGAGGGGATGAGCTGAGGAAGCTCAAAAGGATTCCTTGGCCACTTGCAGGAGGTCTGTAAGTGGGGCACTTACCTAACAGACCGGTAAGGGGTCCTCATTCATGTTTTCCTGGAGGCTTTAGAAGGCCATAAAGATACTATTGGGGGGCATTGATATGCTCAGGGGTGTCATCAGGGTGGCTGCTTGGCAAAGCAGCTGCAAGAACTTGACAATGATCAGGCCTCTGGAAAGTAAAGTTAGTTACTTTGCACCTGAAAGCTCAGGATTAACCACCTGAGTGAGTAAAAATAACTAAATAAACATGAGGATTGTCTATGGGTGATGGCCTATAGTGGTGGTCACTTACAGGGGCTCATTTAAACGCTAAACTACTTGAGAAATTCTTATTGCCTGAGACTGAGACTTTAGTAATGGGGATTGAGATGTGGAACCCAGAAGTGGTTCATAGGAAAAGATCCCAGTGAAAGCTAGTGACAAAGGACTGAAAATCACAGTGAAGATTAGTTGAAGGACTGGAGGATCTTGGGAACCTAGGTAGTTCATAATAAGGAAAGGAACCTTGGTGGTTCATAGTGCAGATGGAACCTAGGTAGTTCATAGTGAGGACTAGAACCAAGATGGTTAGTGGTGCAGATGGAGCCTAGGTGGTTCATAGGAAGGACTAGCTGATGGATGAGGAAGAACTAGCTGAAGGACTGGAAGATCATGAAGAAGAACTAGCTGAAAGAATTGAAGGTCATAAAGCAGGAATATCTGGAGAACTAGTAGTTGGTTAAAAAGGACTAGCAGAAGTGGATGCAGGAGCAGAAATGCTTGATTTGGACTCTTGGAAGTATGAGTATTAACTGGAAAGAAGCAGTAAAAGAATTAGTTAAAAACTGCCAAAAGATATGATAAAAATATTGGATAAAAATCATATACAGAAAGAAGAAATAAAGAAGGAATAATTCACAGAAATTGGATTGTGAAGTTATTAAGATTTGTTGAATGTTTGTAGACCAAAGAGGCCAGAAACAAGACAGAAAAACTGTTTGGACAAAGGCTCAAGTTTAGCCAGGATAATTGGGAAGGCAAAAAGCAAACAATGGGCAAGTTTGAAGTGCTAAGATATTGAGAAAATGTGGGGAAACTTGGAGAAACGTTGAGGAATTAAGGGGTTGAAAATATCTTAAGTAAAACATATGTGGAAGCACTCAAGTTTTGCCTGAGAAACGTAACAGGAATTACAGCAAAACTGTTCAAAACGCAGAGAAGTTGTTTATCCAGAGCAAGATAGCACTGGGTTTAAACCATGATCAAGAGCAAGTCATTTGGGTGAACAGTTCAGAAAAACCTTTGAATCTGAGCATTTGATTGGCTACAGGTCAAAGCCTTTTTGATCATTGTTGAGGGCTTTAACTGAAGAGTTTAAGCCTAAAAAATGAGGGAATGAAGAAGAAAAACCAGGCTTTTAATTGGCTGAAGTAAGATAAAAAGTTTAATATATTGTAAAGAAGAAGAGACTGGATAGTTTAAGCTTTGGAAAACAAGAGTTCTGAGAGAGGATCAGGACTGAAACAAGGAGATATAAAAGGGAGAGCTATCTGAAGCTTTTCAGGGATTGAAAACAGTGGATTGAAAAGGCCACTAGAGCTACACAGAGAGTTAGATACAAAGATAAAGGTGCAGGAGCTCAAGATAAAGGAGCTGGAGCCTAAGATGAGGAAGATAGAGCTCAGGATAAAGAGCTAGAACCTAAGACTTAGGAGCAGGAACCCAAGACTGAGGAGCTGGAGTCCAAGATATTGTTGGAAGACTCCAAGTATTAGCACATATCAATGGTTACCCTGATTCCTGGACCATATACCAGAAGGTTTCTATGGAAATAATACTTCTGAGTGAATAAAATCATATTTCAACCTGTGACAGTCCACATGTTTGATGGTTTGCAGGAGGGGCTAATGTTGGCCAAGCAAAAGTTTGGTTGTTTGTTGCAGGTAGAGGCCTAGTAGGTAACATAGGACTACTAGGGGATAAGTAAGGCCTGGCTGGTAGGTAACAAAGGACTACCAGAGGCAGATGTTGCCTCCACCCAGAAGAAGATATTGGATGTTTTTGGCTATAGTTCTTCACCTAGCAGGGAACTGTGGCTGCGGAAGGGTGAAGACTGAAATAGCAAGCAGGGAACTTTGTCTGTCTGGGGGGAGTAGGTTTTGGACCCCTGGTGGGTAACGCAAGCTGCCAGGGAGGAAAAGAGCTCTGAGGGCTCTACGTACCCTAATACACTTACAGGAGATCTGTGAGCAAGCATCCTACCTAACAGAATGGTAGGGTGTCCTTGTTATGCCTTTATGGGAGCTTTGGGGAAAACCCAAAGTGAGCATTAGAGGGCATAGATTTGCTCAGAGGTGTCACCAAGGCGGTTTGCTTGGGGAAGCAAGCTGCAGAACTTGGTGTGATCAGGCCTCTGGGAAGTAGAGCTGATTACTCTGCAACTGAAAGCTCAGACTTAATCACCTGGGTGAGTAAAGACAACACATAGACATTGATCTATGGTTGAATGGCCTAAGTGGATTGCCACTTGCAAGGGCCCAGTCAAATGCCAGTTTAATGTAGACTCATGCCTGGGTCTACAAGTTCTGGTAATGGGGACTGAGATAAAGAACCAAGGTGATTCATAGAATCAACAGAGAAGACTAGCAAGAGGGACTGTTTGATCACAGTGAAGGATAGTTGACAGACTGTTAATTCATATTGAATTGTGGGAACCAATATGGTTCAGTGTGCAGAGGGAACTAAGGAGGTTCCTAGTGAGGATTTGTTGAGGAACTAGTTGAGGATAAGCTGAAGGACCAGAAGATTATGATGCAGGACTAGCTGATCATGATATAGGAGCTGGTTGAAGGATCATAAGATGATGATAAAGAACTGGCAGTCCAGAGAAATGAGCCAAGATTTTGCCAAATTGATTTGCCAAGGTGGTAAAATGTGGAATTTTTTGCCTTGGTTTAGTATTGAAATCAAGGAGGAATGTGGATAGAAGTGTGGGTAAGATATTTATTTATTAAGTTCCTAGGATAGACAAAGGTATATTGCTATGAGAGGGGGATACAAAGTTGTTTTGGTGGGACGTTTTCCTTGGATTTTACTATATTTGTAAATATATGGGGAAAACGCTGAAGGGATCCAGAAAGAATAATTTAAATAGTACTCTACTATTTAAATTGGTTCAGGTTGAATTCAGGGAAGAATGGTGCTGGAATAATGGACAGGTTAACACTTTGGTGCGTGAAGAGTTGTTAATTTGAGCGGTTTGAGCTGTGGAAATTATTTTCATAGTTAAATCCCAGAGGAACTTCAGGAATGATCTATTTTTGCGCTCTGCATTCATTGGTTGAGCTCTGGAAGGTTTCCTGATGAATATGATTGATTGGAAGCCAAAAGCTTAAAGTATAAGCAAGGAAATAGTGAATTAATACTTTAAGCTTTTGAGGAAGTAAGTATGTAAGCTTAAGTTATTATAAGAAAAAGTGAGCGGCAATGGTTTAAGCTTATGAAGAAAGCCATTTTGAAGGCGGAACCTTTGGGAAAAGAAAACTATAAAAAGGTGGCTGGCTGGAAAGTTATGGGGTCTTTTCAATGTCTTCTCCAGGTCTTTTGGAGGTCTTTTGAAAGGTCTTTCTGGGTCTTTGACAGAATCTTTCTGGGTCTTCTGAGTTTATGCCAGGAGGCTTTGGAAGCCTTTTGATCACCAGCAGGAGCTTGGTTGGATTGATACAACCCAAGATAGCATAGCAGGAGCCTAAGAATAAGAAGCTAGATCCTAAGCGCTGCACCGGAGTCCAAGTTTAAGGTGCCAGAGTCCAAGTTTAAGGAGCAGGAGTCCAAGTCTAAGGATCAGACGCCCAAGACTGAGATTCAGAAGTCCAAGGTCAAGTACAAGGAGTCCAAGATATTGTTAGAGGACTCCAAGTATTGGCAAATCCATATTGTTTCCTTGACCCCCCCAGCCATAAACCAGAAGGTTTCTAAGGGGATCTTCCTTCTGAGAGTGAATAAAAGCCCATTTTAACCCCTATACAAATTTATGAGATACATTTTCCCTTACTAGAGAATGACAACCCCTTCTAGCCGGTCCCTGGCCACAATCCAGGACACACTTGGGGACTGGTGGACAGGAATCCCACACAACCCCTATACATATTTCTAAAATACATTTTCCCTTACTAGAAAATGTCAACTCCTGCCAGCTGGTCCCTGGCTATAACCCAGGACACACTTTGAGGACTAGTAAACAGGAACCTCACAGGGCCCCCAAAAGCAACAGAGTGGTGGCCTTATGCCCATACAACATATCAAAGGGAGAGTACCCAGTAACACAATTCTTACTGAGGCAGTAGGCAAAGAGAGAAGTGGGCAGATATAGACCCCAATTTGCAGCATCAGAGTATGTGAGTTTCCACATGATAGAAACTAAAGTTGAGTTAGCACACTCTACAGCCCCATTAGTGGAAGGGTTGTAGGGAGCTGAGAAGAATTGATGAGACCTCAAATCTTCTAAGACAGAAGTCACTAACTTTGTGTTAAAGTTAGTTCCATTATCTGACAATAACACTTGAGGCCAACCATGGCAATAAACACATACTGCAGTAAAAAGGCAGCAGTGGTTTTATCTATGATGTCCTTGGTGGGACAAGCTTCTACCTATTTTCTGAAATGATCAACAGCAATAAAGATGAATTGACAGCCTGAGCGTGAGTGAGGAAGAGGTCCTACAGCGTCAATACTAACTGTATGAAAGGTGTGTTGTGGAATGACTAATTTGAACTTGTGTGAGGTAGCCCAGGGACGCTGTAACTGGCAGTCATGACAACTAGCAATGACATCTGGAATTAACAGGTGGAGTTTCTCCCAGTAATAAATCTTCTGGAGCCAGTCATAGGTCTTGGCAATCCTCCATATCCAGTCTCATTATGGGCTTGCAGCACCAACAAAAGGCAAAGACTAGGCCTTACATAGGGTAAGTAGTGGTCTTGTACTTTCTTGAAGAGCTGATTATCACAAATGAGGGTGTCTTCAGATAGCTTAGAAGGGGTGACTCAAACTTCCTCTGTCTTGCTTTCCCATGACAAAGAGTATCCAATTAGTTCATACAACTGGTCAGCTTCTACAGGATGTAGGGCAAGGATAGGCAGTTGAGATAATCCATCTGCATTCTGATGCTGGATTCCAGGGTGATGTAACACAGTGAAATCATAGCTCTGGAGGCAAAGGGCCCATATAGATAATTGCCCTTCAGGATCCTTGAGCTGTTGTAGCCACTTAAGCAAAGTGTGATCAGTGACCACAGTGAAATGAGTGCCATAAACATAATGGAAGAATTGTTTAACATCATTTAGTATGGCAAGGAACTCTTTCTCAGTGACACTATAGTTTTTCTCATGCTTTTTGATGACACAAGATGTATATGCCATAGGGTGATCTACTCCTTCATTATCTAGTTAAGCAAGGATGGCTCTAATTGCTAGGTTGCTAGCATCTGTGTAAAGGATGAACTTCTTATTGTAGTTGGGATACACCAGGATGGGAGATTCTTTGGGGTTTTGTTTAAGAGTCTCAAAGGCCTGCTGTTGGAGACAAATGTGGTAAGCTTGACTCCCTGGTGCTTGTCACTATAGTAAAGTGAGAATTCAGCTTTTTCCCTGATTGACAACTGGAAATTGATACTTTTTTAATTAACAGATCTTGATGTACTGAAATCTTTTAATATAACTAATTAAGCCTTGATGCTATGGTATAATAAAGTGACTCCAGAGTACAAAATTGCAATAAAAGTGTATCTTAATTATTGAGAATAAGGAGAAACAAGCAATTATTTCTCATTTTACTATGTAATTTACACTCTTAATTATAAAAGTATTTTTGATTATAATAAAAAATAAAATTCCAATAAACCAGGAATAAACATAAGCACATCAATAGAAGTTATGCAAAATATAAAAAATAGTGATATTTATTTAATGTAGTTCATATAAGCACAACTGTGAATATCTTATGTTTTACTAGTAAATTAACAAAAATTAAGATATTTCACTCACTTTCAACTATAACTATTCATCTCAAACTTGTCATGTATACATAAAATAATCTGTGCTATTTATTTAAATCAAAAAATTGAAAAATTAAAAGTAAAATGTAATTGATCAAAACTAAAAAGTAAAAATTAAAGCTAAAAAGTTAAAATTTAAAGCCATAGAAGCAAGCAAACAAGTTTACTCTTCATCCTTCTTCCCCATTTTCATTTTAGCCCCTTCCAGGAGGGCAGTTACAATGAGCTCAAGCTGCTGCTTAATCTCCAGGCCTTATATTTGTGCTTAGCTGCACCCTAAATGGCCTTGGTGAAGAGGGTTGAGCGGGTTGTAGGCTTGGTGGGGGGGACACAGTTGGCCAAGTCACACAGCTTGGAGATGGTTTTCTCTTGCTCATGCTGCAGGAGGGAGAAGAAATCATTGAAATTTGAATGAAGCCCAAAATTGGCTTTAAGATACTTGTGATAAGCCTCTAGCGCTAAAGTGGTCTTGAGCTCACCATTCACTGCCACCCGGTAAACATTCCAACTGGCCTTGGCACAGGCCTTGCCTCACCTCTGCATGACAACCTTACCAATTCACTGGGGCTCAAAGTACTCAAGGAAAGGCGTGAACTCTGGATGATTTGCTATGTAAGGATTCTTTGTGAGAACCTCAATCCCCTGCGCAGTGTGCTCTTGCTTTAAAAAAGCCAAGGAACTAAATTGTGCAAGCACAAATTTGCAGGTGTCTGAAGTGTCCCTCCGGCTCAACCTACTAAGCTCAGCATGGGCCTGCACATTGCAAGCAACTGATTGGCAGAAGTAGAAGTGGCACCCCTGAACCTTCCTGTGAATAGCTGCTCAAATGTATTGAACTGAGCAGGCTTAAAGTCCATGATGCAAATGTGAGGCCCCAGAGCTCTCAGCTTTACCTTTTCCTCCAAGTCCAGGGTGGCCTGGTCCTTGTCAGCGGCAGGAGGGTTGGCGCAGGTGTGTGTGGGGGTCTTGTTGGCATCATTGTTGTTGATGTCAGGAAGGAGGGAAATTTCTTGGCAGAGGATGATAAAAGCGCGGGTGTAGATGGCCTCAGTGTCCCCAGGGAGAAGGAAGAAAGTGAATGGAATCACCCAGATGTCAATCTGGGCATGGATCATCCAGAGCTGTTTGAACATCTGGGGGCAAGTGGCAAAGGTACCATCAACTAGCCAGGTTGAAGCCCTTTTTAATTCCAGCAGGTTCTGCTGAGTGGTTTAGAAGATTATGCAGTCTTTGCTGCTGGGCCCATTGTCATGGAGGAGGAAGCGCTCTCCACTTGTAGCTGCTTGAGCTCATGGGTGAGCGTAAGCTCAGAGGACATTGGAGGCCTTGGGAGGAGGGAGATTGGCAGCAATTCTCTTATTGCTGATGAAATTAACAAGTTGCTCCTGGGTGGGCACCAACTTAAGATTGTTGGGCTGCAGGTGTTGAAGGGCCTTGATGGCCAGTTTTGAAGCGCAGAGGTTGGAAGAGGTAGGGATTACTTGGACAAGGTACCACTTCAGCATCCAAGTGATCAGGTAATTGGGGGGCTCAAGGTGTGCCCCCCTTCTCAGCAGTAACCCACTCTCAACCCTTGGTGTTCAGCTGGGCCCTGAAAGTCTTATCCTCACATACAAAGTGCTTGCTTTTGGCTTGCTGTTTTTGATTATTACAATTGAAAAAATTATCTGCAACGTAGCCAGTGCTGCCCTTTACTGACATGATTGGGAAGTACCAGGGAAGCACTTGGGAACTTTAAACTCTCTGTCCACGTTGAAGATATTGTGGATGGCCAGTGGATCCAAGCCGCATGACCAGAAGCTTTAAACTTCTTGGAGTACTCCTCAGGCTCATCCTGTGGGTCAGATGAGGGAGGGGGGAAGAGCCATCAGGAGGAGGAGTGGAAGGGTTTTTTGAATCCTGCTTTGAAGCCTCCTTTTTCTTACCAGAAGAAGAGGTGGGCTCCTTGACAGCCTTTGACTTCTTGTTACGTTGCTCCTTGGTGGGCTTGGAGTCAGCCTCTGAGTGATAAAAGGAGTGGTTGGTAAGATCACCATAAGATTTATTGGGGGAAGAATTTTTGGGGGAAGGTGAAGGGGATGTGGAAGATGAGGGTGGAGGGAGGGAGGAGTAGGAGGAGATGGGGTGGGGGAGATGGGGTAGGAGACTTTGCCTTTGCAGGCTTCTTGATACGCTTGGGGGTGGAGGCAGTTTCTTTTGAACCCTTGGAGGCTTGGCGCTTGGTAGGCTTGTTAGATTTGGATGATCTTGGCTAAAGAGAAAGTTTATTTTTGTAAATAAAACATTATGAAAGATATAAAACACAGAGAAGTAAAGCAAAACAGAAGTTAAGTAAAAAGTATAAAAATAAAGTTTTATTTATCAATAAAAATCATACCAAAGTAAATAGAAGCAAAATAGAAACTCAAAGTAAAAATATAAAGGTTAAAACATAGAAAATAAGTGAATGTATGATGAAGCATCAAAGATGTTAGGTTCAGCATAACATCTTAGTTCTAAATTAATGTAAAAGTATAATTAAAAATAAAAAAGTATATAAAAGTTATATGGAGAGCAGCAGGAAGAGTAGTAGATTATAATTGCAAGAAAAATTATTATGTGGATTTTTTTATTGGGAGTGAAAAATTCAAAACATAGTAAAGTGTTGAGTTTGGCACTGTCAATCATCTTGGAAAAGCTGAATTCTCACTGCTGAGTATGCCAGAGTCAAGCAGAAAAATCAAATTTACTATGTTTTTACATATAAAACTTGCTTAAATTTAAAACAGGTTCAAACGTTAACCCAAAAGCAAGGCAGTTTCATATGCTCAAAAATAAAAAATACAACATATTTTTAAAAATTAAATGAGTAGAAATGTGTTTATTAATGATAATAATATGCTGTGAGGAGCTGGGAGTGAATTATTTATGATACTGTTGGTTAAAACGTTAAGAAGCTCTCTGTAATAATCTCCAAGTTAAAGTGTCAAGTGGATGAGTGTTGAGTGGCGCTCATAGTGTGTCACTTATTAATTTAGCCTTAATTCCAAGCCTTTGATTAGTTAAATATGAAAACAATTGGGTGGCAAGTGGATAGAGTTAAACAGAGGGGGGTAGAGCTTCTGTTTTTTTAAATTACATATGAAATCTCTTAATAAATTGGGCTTAATTTATGTGGTATAAGTTTATACCCCAAACCCAGGAATGACATAATGTAAAACAAGTGGTGTATTTGATTAATGTCTATATCACTAAACCCAGTATAGTGGTGCTTGGGAGTCTAATTGACAACTACAGACATTTATGATAAAAATATAATAGTAAATAACTGATTTTATATAAGTACATATGTAATTTATTAATAAAATTAAAAATTGGCTTTAAAAGTGTCAAACTGGTCACTTTTTGTTTTAGAGTGTTGAACACAGGTTTTCTCATTTCTATTAGTAAACTTACTTATAAATTGCCCCTTAAATTGGTATTTTAGCTAGCCAAATTATTAAACAGAGTCAAGTTTGAGTAAATTTAACCTTGGTTTTTGGTTTCAAAACCCTAAATTACTAGTAAAAATTAGCTTAAAATCAGTTAATCCAGAAATACTAATAGATTCACATATGCGGCACTCAACTCTCTGGTACTCAACAAAGTATCAAGTACCAGGGAGCCAATCACCAGGGAGCCAATCTTATCACAGTTTCCCTATTGGATAGAAGTCCACTTTAAGGGGATATTGCATAAAAATTGAACCAGAGGCTCACTAATATTAAAAAAATTGGGGATAAACTACCTATAATAGCCCATAATGCCCAAAAAGACTTGTATTTCACAGAGGTTGGTAGGTGGAAACATTTTGTTGATGGCCTCAACTTTCTTGGTCATAAGTTGGATTCCCTTTTGAGTTACTTCATCACCCAAGAATTCAAAGCATTCCTTGAAGAAAGCACATTTAGACAGCTTCAACTTGAGGCCAACCCCCAAATCTTAAGGAATACCTCCTTTAGGTGGGCTAGATAATCAGTAAAGGTTGAACCAAAGACTATTATATCATCCAAATAGACCAATACACATGAGAGCTTTAGATCACATAGTATAGAATCCATAGCCCTCTGGAACGCGGCAGGGAAATAAAAAGCCCTTGATGCATGAAGGTAGGTACAAACAATCCTTCAGAAGTGATGAGAGCAGCTTTTTTGTCTGTCTTCAGGAGAGATATCAACTTGCCAGTATCCAGATGCCAAATCCATAGCTGAAAAGCATCTAGATCCCCCAAGATGGCAGAGGGCATCATCTATGGTTGGCAAGGGATAAGAATCTTTCTTGGTTAAAGAATTCAATTGTCAATAATCCATCACTGTGGTGACCTCCATCCTTCTTCTTCAAAATGAGCAAAGGGGAGGCCCAAAGACTCTAGGAAGGGGCAAGTAGCCCAGCGTTAACAACTGTTTGAGTTCCTTGGACACCTGAGCATCCTTTACTCTACTTCATTGGTAGGGCTTGGGTTGGAAGGGGGGAGCATCACCTGTATCTATTAAATGAATGACATATTTAGCCTGGCCATAATCTTTACTATCTTTGGAAAATATGTCAGCAAACTGGTCAAGCAATTCAAGAACTTCTTTCTGTTGTAAAGGACACAACTGTGGGAAGTCTTTGGTGGTAAACAAGGACAACACTTGAGGTTCTTCATCTGGTAAGTGGAAATTGCAGAAGGTATCAAAATGATGTAATGAGAGAACATCAGGCGCATTTAAAAGTCAACCATAGCCAATCACTTGACTCCTAGAGACAGTGATAAGCACAGGAGTTAGGTTATCCACAAGTAACTACACAGAATCTTTGTGAGAAGAGTCTAAAATCCCTGGGCAGAGATGGGGTTCATTACGCCCCAAAGAGGAGGGGGAGTAAAATTCTAGGAAGGTACACTCAGGCAGCTTGTACAAAATTTGTGGATCAAGGATGACTTAAGACCCCAGAGGAATAGTCACAGCCAAGGTAGTCAACAGGGGGACTCCTTTAAATGCAGAGCAGGCAGGAGGAGGACACCACATGTTGGAGGAGTGTGTGCGGTACTTCAGGGTGAAAATTCCAGAAGGGTATTCCAGGACATATCTTTAGGCGTTTTCCATGCACCTTGAGGGTTCTTCAAAGATGAGAGGGACTTTGTACCCAAGGATCAACAGGTATCCATCTTTCATGTTGATTCTATTGTATTCTTGGAGAAATTGAGTCCCTACCAATAGGTTGTATCTCTCATTTTCAAAGACAACGGCAGGCGCAGCCAAGAGTAGTTTTCCAAAAAGCATGGGAAGAGCAGAGTAAGCACCAGTGGTCCATGTCATGGATAGTACAGCAGTAGCATAAGCCTGATGATAGTTAAGGTCTGGGGCTAGCTTGAGTTTCTTCACTAATCTAGAGAACATAAAATTGATTGGAGATGTTGCAACTGAACCAATGAGGATTCAGTATTTGGAATTGGGGAAGACAACAGTCCAATAGAAAGGACATAATAATAAGAATAAGGTATTGTTTATTGTAGAATATTGTGAGTAATATACTATATGGGGAAAGCCACAAGGCCACAAGGGGTGGCATAGTGGGAAGTTTCATTTAAGGTTTGGAGCCAAGAAATAACTTGTGTGGGAATCAGCAAGTCAAATTGGCAGCGCTCCTAATTAGGATGAAGTACTTGCCATTTGATATTGCCATCAGATTAATCCATAACAGTAGATATGTCAAGGGGCGGCTCATCAAGCACCCCCTGTGTATTGTAAGATACGTTAGCAGGCAAGTCTGGAAACTTGGTTGCAACACACCCCTTGCCCCCTGCTTGTTGTCAGACACAAGGACTGGAGTCTGCAGAAGGTCTAGGAAGGTCCACACAAATAACCTTTGTGTGGGGATGGCGCAGCAGGGGCACAAGCAATCATGGTGAAGCTTCTTGGTGTTTCCTTGGGCATCTTCAAGTTGGTAGGTATGATTGTTGTAGACAGCAGCTATCTTGAAGGGCCCTAGGTGGTTGGGTTCCAACTTGGCAGAATTGAGATTTAGGGTGTAGACAGGGTCACCTATGGCGTATCTAGCTTTGAGGTGCTTTATCCCTCCTGCAATCTGCTTGTGTTCAATTTCCTGGGCTTGGCATGCCATTGATACAGGGATGAGGTTGTTATTAGGGGAGGCTTGTTGGGAACTCTGGACAGTAGCTTTCCCTGTTCAACCCCTGGTAGACTGTCAGGTGTTTTAAAGGCCATGGTACTGGGGCTGAACCCCGTGCCCCTGTTGATTCTTGCTCAAAGGATGAGTAGAGCAGTGGGCAAGTGTTCAGTCCATGCAGTGTTGGGGTGCTCTTGTGAGAGCTTGGCAATCAGTTGAACCAGTGAGCCATTTAACCTTTCCACGTGTTCATTGGCTGGATGATAGTAGGGGGTTGTAACTATATGTGAGAGTGCGTTCTTGGCGCAGTATGCCTTCATGACATGCCCAACTAGTTCAGGACTGCCATCTGTAATAGACGTTTGGGTTGCCCAAAGCAGGCCACAATTTCCTTGCCAATAAAGCGGGTAATGGTGGTAGCAGTGTGGTTGGTTGCTGCCCAGGCCACTGGACAGCAAATGAAGTAATAAATGGCGGTGATAATGTACTTCTTTCCCAGTGTGTCTTTGGGGAGTGGCCCCACAATGTCAAGGGCCCACTGCTCAAAGGGTTCCATGGCCTTGATGGGCAGGACAGACTTGGGGGGTGCGGGTTTGGACGTGTTATTTTTGCACAACATGCACATTTTGAGGAGGTCCAAGATGCCTTGACGCATACACAGCCACCAAACCTTTTGTTTTATGATCTTTAAGAAGTTAAGTCCTCTGATGTGACCCAAGGTGCAATGGTAATGCAATATTGTATCACCTCAGTGTGTGGTAGGAATTTAGGGCATCTTTTCACCTTTCTCTGCCTGACAGCAGACGTTGCCAGCATCAGTGGTGAACTGGCTTTGGTTGTCCTTCAACTTGGAGATGGTTATCAAGTTAAGGCCCTTGTAGCAAGTTGCCTCAGGGCAGAGGTAGAGCATGGGCCAATCTGGATCCAAACTATTATCCCTAGTGATGGACACTACGTAGAGTCACAAAAGAGCATTAGCTGTGACAAGTTCCTTCCCAGGCTTGTACTCAATGCATAACTGGTAAGGAGATAGGCGCTCCACCCGTCCTGCTTGGCGGCGTGTCATGTGGGACTGTGTGTTGAAGTACTGAAGTGACTTGTGGTCCTTCAGAACGCGGGATAAGAAGGTAGCACCTTCCAGGTAACAGCACCACTTCTCAACGCAGTGTACAATGGCTGCCAATTCTTTATCATGGATGGGGTAGTGTTGTTCTGAGTCAGTAAGTTTCCTGGACTCATATGCCACAGGGAGGAAGACACCATTATCAGTTTCTACCTGTAGCACGCCCCCTATGGCTCTGTCAGAGGCATTGGTCTTGAGTTTGTACTGTTGGTTTTTATTGGGGAACTGCAGTACTGGTGCTGTTGTGAGCCTTTTCTCTAACGTCTTGAAGGCTTAATCTCTGACGGGGGTCCAATGAAAGCACTGTTTGGTGTTGAGGAGCTCAGGGAGAGGTGCATTAGATCTCTGCAATTGGGAATAAACTTGCACACGTAGGCAACCATGCCAAGGAATGTTTGCACTTGGCCCACATTGGTGGGGGGCAGCATGCTGGTGATTGCCTTAATTTTGGCAGGGTTGGGCTTTATCTCTTGGGCAGAGATGGTGTTCCCAAGGAATAGTAGCTCCAACTTGAGGAACTCACATTTGTAGGGTTTAGTTTTTAGCTGGTTTTTCTAAAGGGTGTTGAGGACAGCCCAGAGGTGTTGGAGGTGTGTGGTTTGATCTTGACTGAAGACAATAATGTCATCAAGGTACAAAACCACACATTTCCCAATCAGTTCCTAGAATGATTTGTTCATCAACATGGCAAAGGTGGAGAGAGCATAGGTCATTCCAAAGTTCATGACACAACACTCAAACAACCTGTAGCATATGCAGAAGGCAGTTTTTGCCTCATCCCCTGGTGCAATGCGGACCTGGTTGTACTCTGCAGTGAGATCAATCTTGCTAAAGACCTTCACACCTATGAGTGTATCAAACAGGTTGTCAATCAGCGGCAGGGGGTACTTGTTCTTAACTGTCACCTTATTTAGGGCGCGGTAGTCTGTGACCAGGAAAAGGGACCTGTTCTTCTTGGCTACAAAGAAGACCACCACCCTGTATGGAGAGAGCAAGGGGCAAATGAAGCCTGTATCAAGCGCGTCCTTAAGGTGCTGGAAGAGGGTTTCATCTTCCTTTGGTATGAGATGGTATAATGGTTGTGCTTTAGGTAATGATCCCTGAAGTTGTACAGCGTGCTGGATCTCCCAGGGAGGAGGTAATTGTTCAAGTGTCTCACTGAATACATCCTTGTACTCCTCAAGGGGTGCCACAAGCGCTGGTGATGGTGAAGATGTCAAGGGAGAGACTGCTGGTGGTTCAGCACAGATAACTTTGACTGAGCATTGGTTGAAGTCTAGTTTTCCCCCTTGAAATCATATGAGCCCGTCTCTGTTATTCTGACAAAAACAGTATCATGGAGTAGCTTGCTCATTTCCACAGGGTAAATCTGGAACCCCATCACATTTCTGTTGAGGGTGATGACAGAGGTATCCCAATCAATGTAGGGACAGTTATGCCAAAGCCAGTCAAGACCAGCAATCACGTTGTGGCTGAGCCCTGCCATGATTGGCTCAGAGAGCTTAACCTGGATGTTCCCCATTCTCACAGAGAAGGGTACTGTCTTGTGGGTGATGGCCACTCTGCAGGAGTCAGCTACCTGTATGGCTTTGAACCTGCTGGGCACTTGGTCTAATTGCTGAGAGTTGGCAAATGCCTGGTCCACCATAGTGTTTTCAGCCCCAGTATCTACCAGTAATTTGTGTGTGTTTCCACAGAAACAGAAGGGATAGGACAAGCATGTTACTTTATTTGAGGAATGGCTTGCTTGCAATACAAGGTTGTCACTGTGGACTTGAAAGACGTCCAGGGTTTCAACTTTGCAAATGTTGTAGTCACAGGGACTTTTTGCAAGCAGGGGTTGAGAGGATGGGTCAGGTGGGGTTGTAAGGCCTCTTGTTGCTACAACCCCCAGGCTTTTCCCTGATCCTCAATCTGCGCTAGCTGAAGCTCCCCCCTTGCGGGGGCGTTTAGTCCCATTATCCTGCTGACGTGGTTGGCGGCAGCCTACTTGACTGTGGCCATTGCTACATGTTGTACATGGTTGGGATGGAGCATCACTGGTACGGCAAAAGACCATTGAGGCCTGGTTGTTAGCCTCCACAATGGCTTTATAGCAGTCATCAATGGAGGTACAGCAACCTGCGGGGACCCACTTGCAGATATGGGGTTTTAACTCATTGACAATAAGAGTGAGTAACATTGCATTTCTGTTGGTCACGGCTTCAGGGGCAGAAGCAAGAGCTTGTTGCCAGGCAGCAAGGTACTCAGGAACGGAACCAGTTTGCTTGATTGCTAGAAGAGGAGTTAAACAACAATGGGGGAGAAGGTTTCACTGTAACAGGACTTGGCGGCATCTTGGAATGCTGCCCAGGTGAAGTCAAGTTCCTGGTTGGCCCAGTTGGTGAATCACACAGCAGCAGGCCCTGTGAGGCAAACAGACGCAGTGGCAACCCACTTGGGCTCAGGAATTTGACAGATACAGAGGCAGGTTTCAGTAGACTGGAGCCAACTGACAATGTCAGCCCCCTCAATGCCACCAGCAAAGGATTCTAGCTGAAGGTTGAGCATGCGCTGGGACAGGTCTGACTGGGGCAGGGTGACGCTTGCGTCGTGCTGCCCAAGGCAGAGCCAATTGTACACGCTGGTGAGAACTAGCTGGTCTTGATAGATGACATACCTGTCAGGGATGCCCTCCTTAGGGATTGGCAGGAAGGTCTCTTGTTAGGGAGTAGCCATATGGCCTGTACTCTGTCCTTTCTTGGGGGAATTTTGTTTTAGGTAGATCAATAACCTACCGCTTCTACCACTGTTGCAACTGAACCAATGAGGATTCAGTATTGGAGTTGGGGAAGACAACAGTCCAATAGAAAGGAAATAATAATAAGAATAAGGTATTGTTTATTGTAGAATATTGTGAGTAATATACTATATGAGGAAAGCCACAAGGCCACAAGGGGGTGGCATAGTGGGAAGTTCCATGTAAGGTTTGGAGCCAAGAAATAACTCATGCAGGAATCAGCAAGTCATATTGCCAGCGCTCCTAATTAGGATGAAGTACCTGCAATTTGATATTGCCATCAGATTAATCCATAACACTAGATACGTCAAGGGGTGGCTCATTGAGTGCCCCCTGTGTATTGTAAGATACATTAGCAGGCAAGTCTGAAAGTTTGGTTGCAACAGAGACCCAGTGTCAAGGGCAACCTTGATCTTCACCTTTTGGATGGATATATCTATGCAAGTAGCTGTATGTCCAAACAGAGAGAGGACAACCAAGACATCTTGTGCTTTAGACAACTCTTTGTCCCACTTTTCTAGCATTCAACTGAGACCAGGAAAATTCTTATAAACAGTCTGCAAAGGAGGTGTGGAGTTCCTGTTCACCAGTCCCCAAAGTGTGTTCTGGGTCATAGCCAGGGACTGGCTGGAAGGGGTTGTCATTCTTTAGTAAGGGAAAATGTATCTCAGAAATATGTATAGGGGTCAAAATGGGCTTTTATTCACTCTCAGAAGGAAGATCCCCTTAGAAACCTTCTGGTATATGGCCCAGAGTGGTCAGGGAAACAATATGGATTTGAAATACTTGGATTCTTCTAAAAATATCTTGGACTCCTTCTACTTGGTCTTAGATACCTGTACCTTAGTCTTGGACTCCTGCACTGCGCTTAAGATCCAGCTCCTTATCTTAAGCTCCAGCTCCTTAATCTTGGGCTCCTGCTCCTTCATCTTAGGCTCCAGCTCTCTTTACAGCTCTAGTGGCCTTGGTATTCCACTTGATCTAGTCCAACCAAGCTCCTGCTGGTAATCAAAAGGCTTCCAAAAACCTCTTGGCAGAAACTCAAAAGACCTGGAAAAGACCCTGTAACTTTCCAGCTAGCTTCCTTCTTATAGTGTCCTTTTCCTAATAGTTCTGCCTTCAAAATGGTTTTCTTCAAAAGCTTAAACCATTGTCACTCACTTTTCCTATAATAACTTAAGCTTACATACTTACTTTCTCAAAAGCTTAAGGTATTAATATACTGTTTTCTTGCTTATACTTTAAGCATTTGGCTTCCAATCAATCATATTCATCAGGAAACCTTCCAGAGCTCAACCAATGAATGCAGAGCGCAAAAATAGACCATTTCTGAAGCTCCACCAGAATTCAACTAGGAAATCAATTCCCACTGCTCAAACTGACAACTCTTTGTGCACCAAAGCGTTAACCAGTCCATAATTCTGGCACCATTTCACTCAATCAGCTTCCAATAAATCTACAGTTCAAACACTGTAACTTATTTCTTCTTTTCCTTAATTTTTTTTATGTGATAATTAATTTTTTCTTTTCTATCATATCTTTTGGCAGCATTAATTAATTCTTTTACTGCTTCTTTCTTATAAACATCTACACTTCCAAGAGTCCAAAACAAGCATCCTAGCTCCTGTATCCACTTCTGCTGGTCCTTCTTAGCCATCTTTTAGTTCCTCAGCTAGTCCTGCATCATAATCTTCTAGTTCTTCAGCTCATTCTGTATCATGATCAGCTAATCCTGCATCATGATCTTCTAGTCCTTCAGCTCATCCAACATTATGATCAGCTACTTCTTCACTTAAAAATGATCCAACAGTCCCTCAACTAGTCTTCACTATGATCATACAGTACTTCTTACTAGTCTTCACTGCTGGTCCAACACTATGAACTGCCTTGGTTCTCAATCTCAATCCCTGTTACCAGAACCTGTAGACCCAGGCATGAGTCTACATTGAACTGGCATTTAAATGAGCCTTGTAAGTGGCAATCCACTTAAGCCATCAAACAATAGATTATTAAAGTCTATGCAGTTTTCTTTACTCACCCAGGTGATTAAGTATGAGCTTTTAGTTGCAAATTAATCAGCTTTGTTTCCCAGAGTCCTGATAACACCAAGTTCTGCAGCTGCTTCCCCAAGCAACCGCCTTGGTGACACCCCTGAGAAAATCTATTCCCTCAATGCTCACTTTGGGATCTCCCCAAAGCTCCCATAGGAACATAAACAAGTACACCCTAACAGTCTGTTAGGTAGAGTGCTTTCTCACAAACATCCTGTAAGCGTATTAGGGTACATAGAACTCTCAAAGCTCCTCCCCTCCCTGGCAGCCTGCTTTAACTGCCAGGGGTCTAAAAACTTACAGCCTGGTAGCCAAGCTACCTACCATGCTGGCACAGTTTTTCAGGATCCTCCTTTTCTTTAATTGCTGCTATTATCTTTTTAAATAAATATTCACTTTATTATATTTTATCCTTGGGGTTTAATCAAAATTTTACTTCCAAACAAACTTTTCTTTTCATTTCCTGCTTGTACTGTTCAAATTAACCTATTTTAAACAGTTAGTTTTACTTTTATGGTTACCTGTTACCCCCAGGACAATTCTCAAACCCTCTATCTTTCTGCTAGGGCTAGTATTTACTAGACCAAACTTATTTTACCTTTTGCTTTCCACCTTGGCTTACGCCAGCGCTTTAGATCTTATTTTTCCAGCCTCCCTCTCTCTTGTTTGCTCTATCTTCTACTCTCAAAACAAATCTGCTGTTTTTCTGCGTTTCCCTTTATCATCTGCTTAACTCTTAAAGGTTAAGTCACCAAACACATGTGTTTGTTTTTTTCCTCTCACCTGCCAAACCATCTAACTACCTTTGGTTAGTTTTTTTTTCAAACAGCACCTAAATAACCTGTCTTCAATAAAAAGCCTGAGTTCTATCTAATCTCAACTTAAGTTGAGATTGTTTGACTTGCACCCTAAAAAGGTACTTGTTAGGTTTTGTGGCTTGTGTTTTCTCCTTTTACAATATTTCTCTTGCAAATTACCTTCTCTTTGAATTCTTAGGTTCTTGATTCTTTTTGACTACATTTTTCATCAAATAGGCAATATTTATAGTGGTACACATAATTTAATAGTTGATAGTTTTAACCCTCTGGCTAATGCTAATCATTACCCAGACTTAGAAATTGACTTTTTGACCCAATCTTCAATCATTAAGACTGGTCTATATTTCCTTTTATTAGGTTTAATTTATTGTCTTAGTCCTTATTTCACTTCCTATAAACTTTTAGGAGTTTTAGTGCAGTTGTTGTTACAAACTTTAACTACCTTTTTATACTTAACAAACATAAATATTCTTGGGTTAAAGGCTTTAGTCTACAACAGTTTACCCCAAGCTTTCAGACCTTAGACACTTTCCTACCCTGGCAGCCCGCGTTACCTGCCAGGGTCTAAACAATGTTGTATTTGTAGTGGTATAGGGTGATATTTTATACAAACTGTAAGTCAGAATCATAACTCTTAATACTATACCTGTAGATGGTATAGTGAAAGCCTTTGTTAGGACAGAAAAATATAAGGATATAATGACAAAAAATGTTATTTATTATGAAAGTGCTGCAGTTATATAGTAGGAGAAAGGGGAATTTTCACCAGGGGAATGGTGGAGCAGACAGAAGGACTTTCCCAAAGGAGGAGAGTGGAGAGGTAACAGTAGAAAGAGTCACACAAGAGAACAACTGGTTTCACGCGTCTTGCCTAATGGAGGCAAGTGGCAATATCTACACTGTCCTATTTATAACCTAAGAAGTAAAGCCCCCACCTGATGCACATTCAAAAGGTGCTTTGAATACCCGTTTTTAAGGCGTTTTTAACGTAATTAACCCTGTTAAAACTAGGGTGAGATAAAGCAATTGCACAATTGTTTTGTTGCTTGATCCCTAAGTGGAAAAATTAATGTCTAATCCATTCAAGATCTTCAACAAACAACTTTCTGCCTGTATAGCACACACTACACATCAGGCTGGACCACTCCCCACCCCAAGCAGCTAAAGTTCCCTGCTGAGCTATCTCATCCCTCACCCTAGCAGCCACAGTTTCCTGCTGGGTGAAGACCTCTAGCTCACAGAAGCCAATATCTTCTGCCAGATGGGGAAAACTTTTGCCTCTAGTAGTCCTTTGTTACCTAATAGCCAGGCCTTAACTTCCCTAGTAGCTATTATTCCCTACTAGGCTTCTACCTGCAACAAAAGTCACTAAACTTCCACTTGGCCAACATAAGCCCCGCCTGCAAACCACCAAACATGTGGAATGTCACAGAAAGTGAAATGGAGATTTTTTGGAAGACAGTGTTGGCCACCTCAGCAGCTACTTCAGAGGTTTCCACCAATATAGGTGACATCTTAGCTTGAGTGTGGTAGGGTATTGAAACAATATGTTTGGCATCAGCAAAAGGTTTATATGTGGTTGTAGTCTTTCTAGAACTCAGCTTATAAGGGACAGGGATGATCTCAGGTAAGGCAAGGACAGAGTAGCCATATGCATCAGAATCCTTAGTGTCAGATTCTTCCATGTCAGAGTTATCTGAAATGTCATGGAAGAGGAGAAGGATATGAGGTATGAGAATTGGAGAGCAGGTTAGTAGGAAATAAAACCAAGCTCTCAACCACAATAAAAATTGTGTTTTCAGCAACAACTGAAAGGTTGTTGCCAATAATTTCTGGGAGGCCACAGGGGGTAAGAAATCAACTGAACAATAAAAGCAACAGAAAAAACCAAATGGCCAAATTAGACTAACAAATTTTGAGCTTTATTAGAGTAGAGAATGATGAAGCAAGGTCTTTTACAACTCTTGCATTAATTTAAAGGGAGGGGATGGGATTCAGGTGAGAAGTTGAATGTCCAAAACTGATTAGCCAATGATATGAAGGAATATGGATGCATCTATTGAAGCAGGAAAATCTGGAAAAATCCAAATGGATAAAATCAAAGGGAAAACTGACTCAACTAAAAATTGAGGAATCTGTCTTGAATGTAATCACCACTGCTCCTAGCTGCTCTTATACATGATATTTAACCAGAGGTGTCTCTTGGGTGGGTTAGGTGGGGCATTTTCAGACTAATTCAGCAATTAATAGTGTGAGGACCTTTCTTAGGGTTTTTTCAGTGAATCTTTAGAAAATATCCAGGAGTAAGTTGGAAGAGATTCCCAAGCATTTGGTGAGGATTGAAGTAGAGGCCCAAGGGGGAGGCGTAACTTTACAAGAGGAGCTTGGGAATCAGATTCCTCATCAGAGGAAATTAAAGGGAGGTTCAGGGGGAGATTACAAAGAGTTATCAATCAAGAGCGTCTATGCCTCTAGGTTAACCTCTATTTTCCTGCCTGGTCTTTAGGATCAGCTCCTTCAACACAAGGATTTGTGCAAACTTGTGAGTGATGTCTCACCTGACCACAGTTATGACAACCATGTTGTTTGGGCTGGTTTTTAGAATTCACAGCTAAGATCCATGAAGAGTGGGAATTTTTGCCTGACACAGAAGCCCAATTCTCTAGCACTACTGAACCAAAGTGAGTGAGGTGCATGTCTTGGAGGAGGGGTTTGATACATTTCATAGACGTGAGCATAGCCTTATGAGCCTTAAAGTGCAAACATAGTAGCTGGTCAACCTTAAGGGCCTGAGCGCAAGCAGTATAGGCCTCATAGGCAGTCAACTGTTTACTTGTTATTAGTTGCTGACCTTCCACATGAAACCTATTGACAAACTCAGCCAAAGTTAACTTAGGCTTAAAGGCAATGTGCATGAATGAATCTTTATTTACTTCTAATCTAAGGTCTCCTCTAAACTCCTCAATCAGTAATTGCTTCATCTCTTCCCAAGTAGTAATGTAGGGAAGCTCAGGTGCCACGGCCTCTTGACAGGTAGGGTGGAGGCAGGTCAAGATGTGTTCTTTCTTGATCTCATCAGAAGCCCTACATATGGCAGTTTTGTATATGGTAAGAAAGGAAGCAATTGTAGACGTTTTTGGGTCAAAGACCTGTTTGAAGGTAGGTTTGAAATATGTCTCAGGAGTTGATCCATCTTTGTTAATGTCTACCATATTAATGCAAGAGGAGAATTCAGTCTCAGATTCTGTGGGAGACTGTCTGGCCCACAAATGTCAAACACTTTTCTCCAAAGCAACTAAAGAGTTGGAGTTGCAGGTGCCAGCTTCAGCAGTGTGGCCTGTTTACTGATCAGCAGTATTCAATTGATGTCCTTGTTTAGTCACAACAGTTGAAAGTATAGCCAGGCAAAAAGTCAAGGAAGGGCCTACCAACAGACAAGGGGATAATTGCTCATTGACAGAGTCAATCAATTTAGTCATTTCCTGAAAGTCTGTTTCTAGAGCATCATGATATTGCTTCATATGGTCAAGTCTTTTGGCTAGAGCAATCAACTCTCTAGTACAATTAATACATGGTTATACAGGAATTCCAGGATAACAGCCTTCATCTTTGGAGGGCCCTGGAAAAATTGGTGGACTCAGTGACAGCTGCTTAAAGCTCCAAGATTTCTTGTTGGAGTGCAGCTACCTGGGTGGTCAATGTGGCTACCTGAGGATCAGGTTGAGGTGCAGCCTTCAGAGGAGCTTGGCTTCTTGTGATAGCACGCAGTTCATGAATAGCATCCCACAATAATTGTTCTTGTCTCAACAGATCTTCAGAAGGGTGATCACCAGCAGGAGATTGACTCAACTCATCTACGCGGGCCTGCAATCATTGAATAATAGTAATTGCAGCAGCTTTCTCCCGTACTAACTCATCCTGCATTTCCTGCATACTTCTTGAGGTAACCTCAGCCAAGAGTTGCAGTTGCTCAGCAGTATGAACATAGAATTCATTGGGTTGTACCACTAGCTGCTCAAAGTCAGTGCAGTGGGTGTTAAGGGCGGAGTTGACCTGAGCCTGCCAGGGTTGTTGTAGTTGGTGGAACTCCTGAAGGCATTCACAAATGTAGTCAGGGACAAAAGAACACAGGTGTTTGATAGATTTGATCAATCAAGCTTAGAAAGTGATGTAATTTCTATGGTTATTAGATACTATTGAGAGCAGAGAGTACATCCACTATTGGTAGGCAGAGAACTGTTATCAATGGTTAGAAACAGAGGCACAAAGGGAGGAAATTTCATGGACGTAAAGCCCCAGTACCATCTGATGATGGACTAGCACAAGTTAAAAAAAGACAAGATTGAGAAATTAGCAAAGTCAACTGCTGAAAGGAAGTAGTGTGGAATACAAGGAGCAACTATAATCTCACAATGTTCTATAGACTCAAACTGGGCTTGTAGATTAGGAATAGTTCCTTTGCAGGCTAGTCTAAGGGCCACTGACATGATTTAATCCAGGTCAGGAGTATCCAGCGGGTAGGTAACAAGACAGGGGCCATTGGCCAGGTTTAAAACAGTAGGAGTGATAGGCAGGTTGACAATGTATTCATCTATTGGAGGGCTGGAGACTTCAGGAAAAGAAAAATCCTGAATTAGTGGAGATGAAGGACCATAGAAAGTTGTTTCAAAGGGAGTAATCAAGGGGCTTGCAGCCCCTGTAGTGAGCACCATTTTTCATGTACTTGGGTGAAGCCAAGGGATACAACAGAAAATCCTAACAGTAGGATTGGATTTGTAGTAAGCCAAGGGTTAGTCTTCAGGGAAGGTGATACAATTACCTTGTGGCCCAGAATAATAAGTCTCTACTAGGCGTGGCTAGAGAGAGGTGCCAAAGTATTTGAAAACACAAAGACAAAAATGTGAATAGAACTTAATTTTTATTGGTGATAAAGAATAGGAATATATATTGTTTGGTGATACCAAAAAACAATACTAGGGCGGTAAAATCACTTTCCACAAGCACAAGTGGGGCAAGTGAGTTGCACAGGATTAGGAAACCAAACAGATTAATTTACCACTTCAGAAATAGACCCATTTCAAGGAGCAAAAGCAAAAGCAAGGGTTTTATCCTTGAAATAACCCAACAAAGGCAAAATCAAAATAGCGTGAACATTGTAATTCACAACAGTCTGTTGTCCTATATCAGAACTAGAATTTATGGCATTTCTAGAAAATTACAAAAAAAATTCTGTGTGAAAATAGTGTAGCAGGGGATCAATAAGTTGTGGTAGAGTATTTTGATGTTTTGTTAGGTGTCTTAAAGTTGGTATGTATGGTTTTCATAAACAGCTGCAACCTTGAATGGCCCAAAGTGGCCAAGTTTAAGTTTGATACTAGAGGAGTTCAAAATATAAACTGGATCACCAACAGTGTAACAGAAAACAAGTTCTTGGTTACCCCTTGGATTTTTTCTTGTTTAATGTGGCCAGCTTTGGCGCACTATTGTGCTAGTGATAGTGAGGAGTGGTTTGTCAGGAATTACATACCTTAAATTGCCCTGTGTGACCCTGTCACAGCAGTTTTCATAATTCCAGACATTGTCTGTTCTAAAAAAAATTCAAAGGTGAAAGAGAAATTTTAAGGTCTTTCCCATAATGGTACAAGGTTATAAACTAAGGTGTGTAAAGCATTTGGATTAAGATTGAGTAGATACAGAAAGGTAGTATCAAGTTTATACTTCTGAAAAATATATGAACTAAAATAAAGAGGAAAATTAAGAAGAGAATGATACTCTATTGGATATGAAAATATGATATTATATAGTATCACAGAAATACACATACTGTCCATGTACGTCATGAAGGTCATGGGGCTTATCTGAGTAGTATTCCTCTTAAGTCACAAGGCTTATTCAAGTTGTGTTCCGCTTAGGATTTGGATTGTTTGATCCCTATAATAGATGGCCAAATGATAGTAGTTCCACCAACTTAATGGTTGATTGGTGTGCTGTTTGGTGACTCATTTGGTGAGCTGCTTGGGGCATTAATTTCCCAAGAGGGAGTAATTGAAGATGTTGCAACACTTGAAATAGAGAATACTGTACATTTACGTATCCCCAAAGTACAACTAATACAATGTGATCAACTATGTCTCCAAGACTTCTCCTATGATGGGATTTACTGATGAACAATCAAGAATATTGCGCTCTTGAGCTCCCCAAGCTGGTTTTACTGTGTGGTCTGACCCTTGTTCTGCGGCAGGTCCTGTGCCCTTGTGGCATGGTTCAGATAGCCACAAGTATTGGCTAAGGAGGACTATTAGTGCTACCTTGGAGCTTATTAGCTATGATAGGGCAGGAAGTTGTCAGTCAATGACGTTGGTTGGAAATCTGGTGCTTAGAGGCTATAAAGTTTTCTATCACCAGAGACTATATCATATGCCTGAGTATGTAGAGTGGCTCTTAGGGATCATGTATTCCAATAGTGGTAAAACACCTGAGGAGTATGCCCAGCGCAAAAGCCTTCTGTGGGAGTGCATCTTGCTTGGGATTGTGTTTCCTTACTCAGTTGGCATTAATTGTGTAAACTTCCTTCCTGTTGACAAGTCTCCTTTTCTTCCCTTTGTATTTTGCTGGCTGCCCAATATCTGGCTTATTTACGCAGCATTAGCCAAAGTCCTCATCCAGTTGCGTCTGGGTTTAAAGGCAATAGTATCTTAATAAAGTCCTTTTGCATAAAACACCACTTTCATTTTTCCTTCCTATAGACTTTATCTCATAATTGACGCAAACAGGGTAACAACTCATGGATTTTTTATATAGCCTTTTCTTTTTCCAAGTTGCTACCCTTAATGGGGTTTAGTCTTGATCACCAGGAGCCTTGCACATGTATTGTGCATGTACTTGGGTGATAAATTATCCATTCTCAAGATTTTTTAGGGTGTAGCTGTCCAATCCTACCTTCTGGACTACCTTCACAGGTCCTTACCACAAGGACACAAGTTTAATCTCATAACTGTCAGAAATTGCGCCATTAATGCTATTTTGATATGGCCTTCAAATAATGATATGTGCAAAGATTTGGTCAGTTTTGCTTTCAATTTTGGGAATTACTCCCCTTCCACAAATGGGTCTGGTTCAATATCCACCCATTCCGGAATATTGTACCTCCCCTTGACTGATCCTGGTATGACCTCATCCCAATGTGACCCCTTCTACCACTCTGTCTACCCAATGAGTGATCATTGACCCTTGTCTACTATTTAAGTAGAATCATTTCTCTTAATAAAGACAAGTTTATCCACATTTGTGTTGGCTTTAATATTCTTCAATCCTTTTCCTTTCCTTTTTGCCAAAAGGAATTCTTCATCTTGATTTCAGGAAATTAAGGTACATGCCCTTAATTTTGCCCTGAAGGCTAACCCAAGGCTTGCTTTGAACCTCAAATCTTTTTTATAAAGATTTCCCACTGTGTCCTCCTGGATGTTGTCCCCAGGAGCCAAACATAACAACAACCATATTTTTGGTTGCTGTAGAAATAAACCTTGCTACCTGAATTTTATACTAGAAGTGCTAGTTTGGACTGTTCTAAGTGATTAATGTCCTTTATCTTGGTAGCCAGGTTGGTAGAATATGCTTCTGATTGTAATTTAATCAGCATATGAGATAACCTTTAATGATATGTATCTGGAGATATAGCTTCACAGTATTTACCAAACTGTATAAATGTGGTGGCAGTCTAGGTTGCTGGCTTTTTAGCAACTGGAAAGGACTTTTCTCTGTTGCTCTAGAGAAACCTATGTTATAAGAAAAGACCACAGCTAAAAGATAGGTATCCCATTCCATTTCATGCTGGTGGCTTAGATTTTTCAAGATTTGGACCAGGATTCTGTTATTTTGTTCCACCATACCATTGTTTTGAGGGTGGTAAGGTGTTATCAGAGATCCACAGATACCCATTAGTTTGTTTAGCCTAGGTATCATATATCTTGTAAAGTTTGTTCTGTTGTCCATCAGAACGGTTTACAGATAATTATGCTTGTACAGAATATTCTCCAATATGAATTTGGCTGTGGTTAGGGACAAATGGTTTGGTATTACTTTTGCTTCCAACCATTTGGTGAGCTGATCTACTGCCACTATTAAAAAATTTCTTGCCAGTGATTAATGGCAGAGGCCCAAATATGTCTATTGCAATGGTATGGAAAACAAAAGCAGGTTGGATTAGGCAATGTGTATAGCGCAAGACTTTCAGTTGCTCTATGTTACAACCATGGTAGGCGGCCAGTGTTTCAGCTATATCCAAGTGCATCACCTCCCAGAAATAGTGCTGTTGCAGAAGATTTAGTTTCTTCTGAATGCCACCATGGCCTACGGGTTTATGGGCTGATAAAATTGCATCTGTACATAGTGAAGGTCTGATGTAAGATTATCATCTGTCCTTGTGAAGTTTGAACAGCTGCTTGTCCTTGTCCTTGACCTTAGTATCCACAGAGAGGTTTTTCAAAATTTTCTGAATCTTGGGTGGCTCCTCCCCACACATAGACTTGTCCTGGAGTAGCTTGTTGTAGAGATTGTCTTCTGGCAAAACCAAAGCTATTGTTGGAAGCCAGGACAGGCAATCTGCGTTCTGGTGTGCTGCATCAGCATAATGTAAAATCTAGTAGTCAAAGGCTTGTAGATTGATAGCCTAACACTCTAAACAGCTTTCAGGGTCCTTCAGAGTTTTGAGTCATTTGAGAGATGCATGATCAGTTACTACAGTGAAATGGACACCATGGAGATAAACTTTGAATTGCTGATAGGCGTATATCACTGCCAAACATTCCTGTTCAGTGACTGTGTAATTGCGCTCATGGCAATTCAGAGTCCTCAAACAATAACCAACATGATGTTCCTGGTCTTCATCATCCCTTTGAGATAAGATTGCACTAATTGCGGTGAGACTAGCATCTGTATGGATAATGAAAGATTGGTCAAAATCAGGATAGTCAAGGACAAGATTGATGACAAGAGTGGCTTTCAAGTTGTCAAAGGCTTGTTAAAAACCCGCAGTCCATGAAAAATTGACCTTGTTCTTAAAGAGATGGAAGAGAGGACCTCCCAATCCAGCAAAATTAGGAAAGGAACGTCAAAGTACCATATCATCCCCAAGAATAACTGGATTCCTGTTTGCTAACTGGTTGCTGCATGTGAGCAATTGCATCTACTTTTTCAGGTACTGGTCTAAGCCTTTCCTTGCTTATGATGTACCCCAGGAATTACAGATGCTCTTTAAAGAAGCTGCATTTCCTAGGCTTCAGCTTTAGATTAGCTGCAATTAATTTCTGGAAGATAGCCTCAAGGTGTTCCAGGTTTTGACTGAAAAATCTTGAGAAGACGTTGATGTCATCCAGATAAACAAAGACACAGGAAAGCTTCAGGTCGCCCATTACAGAGCCTATTGCACATTGAAAGTGGCTGGTGCATTAGCAGGCCTTGAGGTATACACATAGGCTGAAAGAGTCTTTTCTCTGTGATGATTGCACATTTTTCCTGATCAGCTTCTGGAAGGTCTATCTGCCAATACCCACTAATCAATTACATTGCGCTAAAATATTGGGCATCACATAACTTATACAGAGTGTCATCAATATATGGTAGGGGATAGAAATCCTATTTTGTGACAGAATTAAGTTTCCAATAATCCTTTACCATGCAGTTGGATCCAACTTTCTTATTCACTATTAGGAGAGGGAAAGACCAAGGACTTCTACTAGGGACCAGAAGTCCAGTCAACAAGAGCTTCTGCAGTTCCTAATTGACAATTTCCTGGTTAGCTTGGCTTCTATTGTAAATATGGGCCTTAAACGTCTTTGGTATTAACGTTTATGGTGCTAGCTTTGGAGAGTATGGTTTCAGGCCTATACACAAATTAATACTAGTCTTAAAGACTCTGAAGTCTTTACCTTTAAATCTAAGGTAACAACTAAGTAGAGTGTAAAAGCAAGTAGATAATGTGTGAAAGTATATAATGCCGTAACTGTGCTGTTTTAGCAGAGTTACACAGGAAAAATATTTAGAAGATATATAATAATCTTTATTGTGAGATAGTGATTATATATTTCATGTGAGTCAAGGATAACAGGAACATGATTGGTGATCACACAGCTGGATGGAAGAAGGAGGTGGCTTGATCCTGGTAATGAGTCAAGCGCCAAAACAAGGTATCCACCATAAAAGGATCATCATCTGTTCATGTTGTTGGATTTGGTAATTTGAGTTGACTTCCTAGTCTGGCTTTGAGTGACCAGATAATTAGATTACGGGTCACGGACCTGATTGGTTGGAACCTTGCTGGCGGGTTAAGCCTGCAGTTTTGACAATAAGTATTTTTATTAGGAGAAAGAAGGGAAGTTTATATACTGGAAAGGCTGTGCAATGAATGAAGGAGTGTTATTAACACCTGCACCATTATCAGGAACATTACAGGACCTTCTGGTGTCCACCAGGCTCTTGCATCTGCATTCCTTCCATTTTGGGATGATTCAGACAATCTGGCAGAGATTAGTGGATGTATGTTACCCTGGAGTGACTGCATCTTGCAGCTGCCCATTATGGAAGCCGCTTTCAGTTCCCAAACTTGATCCAATTGGATGTAACAGGTCAGTCAAATAATTGTAACATCCAAGATATGATTGAAATTGCAAATCTGTCAGATCTGGCATATTTGGGTGCAAATCAATTAGCCTTGACTACCAGGATTAATACCACTGATAGCCTTGACCATTCTATTATACACCTAATTTACAACAGCTTCATCAAATTGGGCAAGAGTGTATAGGAGCTGTGCTTTGTGTGTCTAAACCATGCTCTACTTCTAGTGCCTTTCCAAGGTTATGGTTGCATTCAGCAAAAATAGCCTTATATTTATCAAAAAGAGTTAGAGCCTAATCTTTATGTGGTACAGTCAACCCTTGAAGGAAATTGAACAGAATTAGCAATAGAACTACAGGGTTATTGCAAGGGAGCGCAAATTCACTGAATTCTCAAGAAGGTATAACTTCAGATAAAGCAGAGTTCTTGTCAAGCTGTAAGTGGCCCAGAAGCTGGTTTTTCTTAATTTTAATGGGGCTATTGGAGAGATTTACCATGAGAACTATTATTTCTTCACTAGAAGGCATTGCTATTCCTGGAGATATCCAGGTTTCAAGGTGTGAGCCGTTTTGCAACCCATGGACTTCACCATGTAGCCCTTTCAGAAACCTAAACCAAGGCCAATTTTATGTATCTCCTGCAACCCTTGTGGAATCACAAAATCCCTGGCAGCATAGAGCAACATTCCATTATATTACTTAGTGGTCAGGGGAAGCAACCTGATTTTATCTTGTTGGAGTGTATAAGCTACAGGAAAGTCATCATCAGCATACTACATGTTAAAATTTTAGACCTTTTGTGTTGGCAGGTATTTGGGTATCTCTTCATAATAGAACATGGAATCAAATGACCTAGAATGCTAAAGGTGATATTCTTGTGATTGATGATAGTTCTGTAAGTGACCATGGAACTTTTCCCAATGAGTATATCATAAATATTGTTAAAAATGACTATTATGGAGGCAGTGAATACTAACTTACCAAACCAAAGCAGGAAGGACAAATATGCTCCCATAGACTTGGCTCTGTCAGGGCCAGAAGTGCCAAATTACTCATTATAGTCCAGATCTGGGGCTAATTTAAGCTTCTTGACTAGTCTGGTTGAAACAATATTTTCTGGAGCTCCATAGTCTAGGATTTCTTGAACCCTAAGTTTGTGAGTCATAAGTTTGGTATAGGTACAATTTTGTCAATCTCCATAGTTTGGGGATGATATTTTTGTAGCCTTGTGTATATTTAACCCTTTAAACTGAAAAAGAAAGGCTTCTGATGCAGAAGTAAGCTTGGGCTTAAAGGTTTTAAAGGGATCCAGAGTGGTTGAGACTTTTATAGAACATATAATCTGTGCCAACCTCTCAACACTATGCTCTTGTGTGTTACTTCACTAGAGGGATGTGATAATTGTTTAGCGTAAAGAATTGATACAGTCTCAATTGCTTCCTGAGAGGGCAAGGCTTCTGTAAAGATTGCTTGTCTTCTTGTGACAGCGCTCACAGCTAGGAATCAGTACAATAGGTCTTTGTTTACTTTCTCTTTGTCAGGCAGATTGTAAACTCACTTCCCCCTTTGGCCTTGGATAGGTCAATCTTCCCACGTTGCACCAAAAAATCTCCTCAGAAGCCAGCCAAGCCCCTAAACTCTCTTGAAGATTTAGCCCACACAGTTGACAAGAGATTTGTGTTGGAATACCCTTCCCAGGCAGCAAATGCTGATGTTGGGAACTCTGTTACTACTTAGAAGGAATCTCTGATTAATTTGAACTATTTTTTGGCTTTGGCTTGACCACGTTTAAAATTAATTAGGTCTAAACATTGAGGTCACGCTACTGCCAAATCATTAAATCCCAACTTAACTGGATTGAATGGTGAGCTGCTCAATTCATTTGATCCCAGCCAATCAGAGTTGGGGTTGGAAATTGGTGTAAAACCCTCCAGCTTGCTGGATCTGCCTGGCGAAATTTCTCCTTCAGCCAATCAAACCCGCGCCCCTGGGTCAGGTGACCTTGAAATTTGATTCCCACCCTTAAAGCAAGACAGGAGACTTTTGTCCCCTGCTTGCTCATTCTTACAATTAAACTTTTAGTCTTACAAAACTTAAAATTCTAGTTCTTCTTTAGAGCCCTTTTTTTGGTCCCTTTTAATTTCCTAAATTGTTAGTAAAAGTTTTCTTTCCTCTTACCTATATCCCTTGCTTTTGGGCTCCTCAGTGCTCTTTTGAAGCCCCTAATAACGTTATTAAAGTTGATGTTAAAGCTTACCGCTTTTGCTTTGAAATATATGCCTCAAACTTAAAAATCAGTGATTCAATTAATATAGTTACCTATTTGAAGTTTGATCTTGCTCCTCTTTTGCTTTTGCTTCTGCCATTGATTTATATACTCTCCACAGCTTCTACTTACGCTTTTGAAGCCAAGATCATGAAACTGCTGTTCTCTGCTCCCTCTTTACACCCCAATAAGACTCATTGTCTGTTCTTGCTGTCTAGTTGTTTTTTTGAGTGAAAATTAAGGAAACTAAATCCAGTTGATGGGTTCATATTTTTAGACCCAAATTTGGATGTTGGTGCCCTTTGTGAAGTTTGTTGTCCTCACCTTGGCATCTGCCTTGGTGATGATATGGTGTACCTCCCTGGATCTCTGGGAATATATTGCCCATACCTTCCACCTTGTTGGGAGCAAACCCAGTAACTTTGTGCTTATGCTTGAGGATCTCCCTGGATAAGCCCAGGACATTTTTTTACCAGTGAAAACATTGTAAGAGTTTGACTTGTGACAAGCTTGAGCTCTCTGCCCTTGAACTGGTTCCATCCATGGTTCCTAGCTTGGCCTCTTTGTTTTCTCCTCCCCCAGAGATCCCAGTCCCACAGGTTCAAGAGGAGGATTTGGGCAATCAATAGGCTGCCCCCAAGCGCGCTCCCTGGTTGCTTGTGGAATGATCTTGATGGGCTTGGACTCCTATTTTCCATGATTATTTGCCGCATCCTCTCTATGGACGCCCCTTTGAGCAGACATACCAGTCTTGCACTGGATGGTGTCCTGGTGGATCTTCCCCCCAGGATGGGAGCCAAACTTAGTTTGTTTAGCCCCCCTCTCTCACATAGATAATGCTTGGGGCTGGCTTCTGGGTCCATTAGGCTGGTATTATCTTCTGGCAAGCCTTTAACAACGGGGTCAGGGGCTGGGGGTGGAGAGAGTTGTTACTGTTAGCAGTCAGGGTTTTCACCTTAACCTGACTTCTTAGCAGTTTTTTGCTTCCTCTTCACTATTTTCTTCCTCCTCTTGGTCTTTATTATCCTCCTTGATTTCTTCATTGCCTACATGGTGTATGTTGGTCTTAGGTTGCTTTTAATCCCTTGAAAGGTGGCCAGTTTGACCACACTTGAAACAGTTACAGATGTTGACAGCAGCAACAGGTGTTGTTCCAGTCAGGAATTTTTTAGTAGCATCCTTATCTCCAAACTTGGGCTTGGTGTGAGAGAGGGGGGATAAACCAACTAAGTTTGGCTCCCATTCTGGTGAAACAAACTACCAGGATGCTGCCCAGTAGAGGACTGGGATGGCCGCTCAAAGAGAGGACCACAGAGAGGACACAGGGGACAGTTGAGGGAAGTATACATTTAAACCCATCAGCATCAGTCCAGCCAGCAACCAGGGGGTACAGGTGGGAGAAGGAAGAGGCGCCTCAGGGACCTGGAGAGGCACCAAGTTGTTCTTCTCCAGACTGGGAATGAAGGCCATTGACACTTCCTTTCCCGTAGGAGCAGACTGGGTGTAATCAACATCATCCAGGTCATTGCAGGTCAGACTCTTTAACACAGCCTCCCCCAAGAACAGGAGATCACTTGGAAAGTCCAAGAGGCTGGAAGGGTTATTGCCCACAAGCCAAGAAAAAGAGACAATTTTAGACCACAAGTCTGGCAAGGTCAACCACAGGAGTAACAAAAACAGAGCCAAGAAAACACAACAAATTTGAGGACTGGGAGTATCATGGCTGTGCTCTCTAAAAAATTTCAAATATGTAGGCAAGGTTTTTAGGATAGGAAGCAATAATTTTGGTGCCAACAAGGGGACCCACAAGCAATAACAAGGTGAGCGGTGGCAGAAAAGATGTGGTTGGCTTGGTGACGGGCTAGGGTGGCTTGGGACAGTGGATAATGTAAAAGCAGATTTGAAAGCAAAGAAGATTAAAGAAAATTCAAGATAAGAATAGGTATTATATTGAAAATTAATTAAAATTTTAGGTTTAGAGCTGTTTTCAAAAGCAAAAGTGGAAAGAAGCAACAACTATTTGCCAAGACCTCTTCAGAAGACCCCAGAAGAGTTACTGGGTTTGAAACCAGAGGGTATAAGGTAAACTTCAAGAAAAAAATAACACTTTAATTTTATAGATAATAGGGACTCAAAACTAAGTTTCAGTCCAATCAAATGATTAAAATTAAGTGCAACAAATCCAAACTTTTAATAAAATGGAAAATAGACAAGCAGGGGACTGGAGGTCCCCTTGCTGAGTTAAAAGGAGTGGGTTGCAGAGGAAGATAGGTCACGTGACTCCAGGACTTAAATCCAATTGGCTGATGGAAAAAGTTTGCTGATCAGGACCAGTAAACTGGAAAGTTTCCCATTAATTTCTGTGGTCCCATCTGATTGGCTAGAGGGAGCCCCAGGAATCTGAAATTCACTTGGGTTTTTAGACATCAATGTGGCATTGGCTGATTGGTTGAATCTGATAGTTTTCAAAAAGTGGCAACACCATGCTAACAAGTAGTCCAAATTGACCAATGTTTCTTCCCAGGGGGGAGCAATCAAAGGCAATGGATCCGTGGGGTAGGCCAGCACAAATCTTTCATTGACTGTGTGTGCTAAATCCCCTAAAGAATTAAGGGGTTTGGCTGATATTTTTGGGTCTTTCCTAGTACGTCTGGGGAAGATAGTGCAATCCTATGCCAAGGGTGGCAGTGAATTTATACTTGGAGTCAGTTATCAAATTATACTTGTAGTCTAGAAAGGGAGCCTCAAATTGTTCATTAAAGGACCGCAAATAGCCCATGAGCTCAGGGACTGTTTTGGCGCTGTAGATTCCAGATTTAAGGGCAATTGATAGTTCTCTATTAGGTCTAACATAGTTTAAAAGAGCTCTTTCACATCTACAAATGTTGCTGCCCCCATAGTTACCAAGGTCTGTGCCTCCAAGTAAAAGTGCTCCAAGAAATTCATTAGGCTTTTCCCCTTCTTTATCTTCCCTTCAATGAACTCCATTTACGCAAAATAGAGCTTCTTCACTACCAAATTCTGCAAACAGAGCGCAGGAGACACTTTCATATGTCCAGCCTTGTTTGGGAAGGCAAGGAATGATAATGATCTGAGTTTTAGAACCTAAACAGCTGAATATGACTGCATTCTTCATTGTATTGTCTGCTCTGTACATGAAGTTGTTATATAAATGTTGGAACATATGTATGTTTGCCTTTTTATCAAGCTTTGAGAGGTTGATTGGCTTGAAGTTCTGGATCACCACTGAATGAGTTTGAACAAAGCTTCTACTTGGCAGGGGTGAAGTATTGTAATTTCTCAATGAGTGGAATTGCTCCTCTGAAGCTGCATCCCTAGAGTTGAGGGGAATGCACAAAGAGGAATCTGCCGCGTCAGGTAAAGGGGGTTTGCTGCTGTCAAAGACAAGTTCTGTTACAAAGACTTTACGTGTTGTACAACCCATATTCTCTTTGTCACTCTTGTAGCTATGAAAGGATCTTACATCCTCATATGGCCTCTGGCTAGCGCTGGATAGTGTGCTGGGGCATCTCTTGCTTCTTTCCTGAGAGTAATGTCTTGTACTTCCTTGTGCACAGCTACTCTCTAGGATCTGCTTCATTTGTTTCTGAAGGAGGTAAATTTCATTACATTGAATTTGCAACTCCTTGTTTACTTCATTTATTGTTAGGGTTGCAGCTAGTAGGCTGTCAGCTAGAATCTCAATTATTTGGGCATGGACCTTTGATTGATCCTTGTTTTTCCTTTGCCAGTTCTGATATTGGTCTTGCACAGACTTTATATAGTGGTGAATGGCTTTAGTCTGACCATGATCCTGATCAATCAGCTTGCCCTGCATCTCAATATTGTGACATAGATGGTTGTAGTTGGTTATTAATTGGCAAAGTTCCTTTTACATGTTGCCTACATATCCAGAAAGTTCAGCTATGTCTTTTTGGAGCATGATTGTATCCTGGTTATTGGATTTATGGTGGACTTTGTCTTCAATGGCCTTGACTGCGCAATGAAGAAACTCAATATTGTTGTTCTTTGAGACAGGCTTGTCTTCAATTATTCTGACTGTGTCCCTTAGTGAATTGCCTTCTCCACATAGAAATTTTAGGGTGGCTTCAGCACCTTTCACGTGATGAGTCACTGTATTTAGCCAGGTATTGCTTAATCCTTTATGATTGAGGAATTCTCCCATCATGGAAATTATGTAACTGGATAGTTTTCCTTCAATTGGGTGGCCCAGGAGGTAATCTGGTTCTATTGCTATACAACACTCCTTAATTGGTGGTTCAGAAAGGTTGAATACAGTGGAGAGTTTGTTGTGTAGTTTGCGTAAGAAAGCCTGTTGACGTCAATCAAATTGCCTTAATGTGATATTATGAGCAACTAATACCCTAAATGAATTTGGTTATGGCAGATTGCCAGATGCACAAATCTATGCAGATATTCCTTTGCTTGGTCCATTGTCTTCATCTGAAGGCGCAACTGGTTGTCTGTGATCTCTGTGAAGTTGCAGAATTTTTCCTTTGCAGGAGCACCACATGAGGGGAGAATCACCAATCTCTCTTGTGCTACTCCACTTTGAGTCACACCTACGTTCATTCCACTGATGGCTTGCTCAAGCTGTTACTGGGTTAGCTCAGCCTTGCCATGGACTTCTAGAGGGATCAGGACGTCCAAGTGCAGAAAAGCTTGGTTCTCCAATAGCTGCAGATGATGAATATCATCATGAATTGGTTGAAAGAGATAAGGTTATCTGGAACCCCATCTTGTACGCCAGCCAGTCTACTGGGTTTGGAGAATGACCCTTTGGGGTGTTCTTGAAGGTGCCAGAGGAGATCCTGGAGAAATTCACCTTCATCATCTTCCCTGGCAAAAAAGAAGTTGCCAACAGGGTGACGCGCACTGTTGTTTGGATTCATTGAGTGAGCAGCAAATGTTGTATTTGGAGAATTATGTATTTGATAGATGTATAATACTTAACTCAAATAAAAACTTACTTACTAATAAAGACTAGAATGAGCATTATCTAAGCTAGTGTTTATAATAATACAATACAAATGTAATAATTGGTCCCTTTTTTGATATTAAGTATGAGAGTTATATAGAATTAGGATTATTGATAACCACCACAAAATGCCAGGATCCTCTATTCCACAATCAGATCTCCCTATAACCTTAGCCCAATATTAAATTCTGATTGGATGATCATAGTTCATATGAGCTAATATTACAACTAAGTTGACTGGCTGAACTATCTTTAATCCAGAGTGTGGGTGCTAGTTGTGTAAAGACCCAACAATTGGGGGAGTATTCTAGAAAAATAAGGGACCAAGTTGGCAACTTGGAAGCCTGTGAGCGTTATCACAATTGGATAGACTATCATCATCAATCAAAAGACTTTGTTGTACACGTTATAGCGTCCAAAATTACTGTTGAAATACGTGAGCATGTAGTATATACAGGTGTTCATGGCTACAGACTGGGTGGGGTGGGGCAATATCAGTGTGGGCCAGGAGTATTGCTTGGAGGAGTTGAGCTGTGCTGGCTCCTTGTAGTAATACTTGTCAGGTGGTTTGTTGAATGGCCCGCACTAGTGGTTATATTGTTGGCCCCCAATCCCTAGGCAGGCTGTGAGGACAGCTGAGAAGATTAGATGATTCATCTTCTGATCCTGGGGAAGGGCAGACAAAGCTTAGTGTCTTGTTTAACTTCTTGCAGGTAAAGTTTTAATTGATTTATGTGATAATATTGAGGGGTAATTTCACTCAATGATAGCACAAACTATCATCCAGTGATTTGGCTTTATTATATACTATCATCCTTGTGGGGCATGAATAGTGCAAAACATTGGACAGGGACCCCAAACACTTGGTGTTTTCTGAAATTCCCTTTTGGGAGGGGAATTGGAAGTGGTGTGAAGACAATGAATTATTACTTCTGGGCTTTCATTGGTTTTTGTGTATCATAGGATGTTTTCATGCATCCAAATTTGACTTCTGCAGTTAATGCAGGAATGGTTGTGTTGGGCAGCTTGTCAGTCCCTTCCAAATTTGGTAGATTCTAAATTTGGGCAGCAGTTCTCCCTCCTTTTGGGTTTGGGGAAATTGCCTTTTGGGGGTTCCCAATTGGGCAATTTCCCCATTTGGCGGGGGTAGACGGTCCCACTGTGGGGGTATGCCATCCCCTGCTGGGTGGCTGGTTGGAAGGGACTGGCTGGCTGGCAGGCAGGCAGCTGGCAGCCAGGGTATAAAACCTGTTTTCCCCATAATTACATTTTTTAATTTTTGATTCTTTGGCCTGGTGTTTTGCGGCAGTTTCCCCAATCAGGGAGAACTGCTGAAATTTTTTATTTTGCTCTTTGAGCTCAATTGCGCACAAAAGTTTATCCTGACACAAGGTGCTGTCAGGAATATTCCTGACAGTTGCCCTCTTGTTCACCAAGACTAATGGATTAATGTCAATTTACAGTAATAACTAGTTTATCCAATCACCATAAAATAGCCACTAATCCTTTGCAAATTAAGAAAATGGTTTTAGCTCATGAACATCACACTGGTGTGACCCAGGAAGTTTCCCCCTTCTTCATCACGCTGGAGAGCATCCACTCAACCATCCAAGGGCCTGTCATTGACTTTCAAAGTTTGACGTATTACTTGGCCTGGACTGGTTCAGGAAGAACAACACTCACGTGGACTGGGTCACCTCAGTGTTAACCATCAAACAAGAAAGAATCAACCATCAAATTTACCCTGACACAGTTGACCAACTTCTTTGGGACCATGTGTTTGTACATATTACAGAGACCCAAGAGTAAAAGGGTAACCTCAAAACAATTGATTGGGACTCTTGCCAGTACAAGGTCATATACTTCAAGAATCACCAAGAAACTTCCACCTCCCAGGATCAGAAACTTGTAGCACAACAACCAAAAATTTTAGAAGAGACACTGCCAGGGCTACCTCCTGAGAAACAGATACAATACTCAATACAACTCAAGGAAGCAGTACCCAAGGCACAACTTATATACTGACTCACCCCCAACAAGGATGATATACTCTGTGCTTATCTTAAGGAGGCTTTGGAGAAGGGGCTCATCTGACCTTTCCATTCACTCTTTGGAGCCACAGTGTTCTTTTTGGCAAGTAAGAATGGATCCCTCAGGATAGATACCAACTACTGAACACTGAACAAAGTCACCATTAAGAATCAATACCCTGTCCTGCTTATTGATGATTTTTTTGATGCCTTGGGCAGGGAAAACATCTTCTCAAAGATTGATCTAACAGCCAGGTACAACAAAATTTGTATCAAAGAAGAAGACATCTCCAAGAATGCCTTTCAAAAAATTACAGCTCATACAAGTACAAAGTAATTAACTTTTAAATGACAAACACACCTTCAATCTTTGTTACCTTTATGAATGAGGTTTTTGAACCCCATATTATTAATCACGCACTAGTGTAATTGAATAAATCATCATTTATAGTCCCTTGGTGTAACAACACCACAAAGACTTAGAAGCAGTACTAACAACCATGGAATAGCAAAAATACCTTGAAAAGCCCCCCAAGGGTTAATTTTACTGAAAAGAGCTCCCCTTCTTTGGGCATGTGGTATCAAAGGAGGGCATCAAACCAGATTCCCAGAAGATTCAAGCCATATGTAAGATACCCCCCCAAAATACAAGAGTGAGTTTTGTACCTTCTTTGGGATAATAGCCTATGTTTGACGCTTCATTCCCAACTGTGGCTTCCTGACTGTGCCACTATCTGCCATCACAGGTGCCAAGTCAAAATTTGTATGGACTCTCCAACAAGATATTTGTTTCTGTCATTTGAAAGACAAACTGACGTTGAACCCCATACTGCAATACTTGAGAAGGAATGGTAAATACTAGATGGAGACTGACGCTTCAGTTGCCTCTATTGGAGGTGTACTACATGTAAAAATGGACACAGACAACTACCTGCCAGTGGCTTATGGGTTGTGCAAGCTTACATACAGCAAGTGCTGTTACCCAATCCACAACAAGGAGCTACTGGTGATTTTTTATTGTCTAGTCAAGTGATTTTGTTACCTAGAACAACAAGAAGAATTCAACGCCTTAACTAATCATAAGTCCCTTATATATTTCAAAACACAATCCAACTTGTTCAGACACCAAGCCTAATGAATGCTGTTCCTAGAGCAATTTATCATGAGCATCCAATAGAAACCTAGACCAGAACTGGTCATGGGTGATGATCTATTGTGCCTATATGTGAGGATGTCTAGAGGCCAGAATAGCCTAGACCCAGACTAGCCCCTCCTGGTACTTCAAACTAAAGTCAAAGGTTTCCCTCCAGGCACCATGTACATTACCAGAGATATGATTGTCAAGAACAAACACTGTGTACGGACGTTTACGGAATGTTGCATCACAAAATGACTGATGGGGTAACTATTCCATACATTCTCACGTACCAAAGAGTTGACACTATCTTGTACTACCACTGAGACCTAGGGCATAAAAAAAGTCAAAACCTCTATGAGTTCTTGAAACACAAGGCCTGGTGGCTGACTTTGTATAGGTACATGCAGGAAGCCCTTGAGCAATGGGAATTATGTGAGAGATATTTTCAAAAAGTGACACTCTCCCAAAGTCAGTATTATCCATTCAAACCCAACTACCCTTTAAGGTTTGGGATTTTTACATTATAGGCCCAATGTCAGGGAAACATAACAACAAGAAGTACATCATTACTACCATCAATTTTGCCACCTGCTGACCAGTAGTCCAAGCTGTTAAGGCACATTCTGGCAATGATGTACGCCAATTTATTGGCAGAGAAATCATCAGTAATTTTGGAAATCCATAGCTGCTGATCACTGACAGAGGCAAAGAGTTGACCTTGGAAGAAACCAAAGTTTACCTCACCAAGAATGGGGTTAAACACACTTTGACTATACCATACCACCCTTAGGCCAATGGCAGAGTAGAGCAGCTGAACAGGAGCCTTGTACAGGCCCTCACCAAAATCACCACCAGGAGACCCAAGGAGTAGCAAAGAATTTTCCAGCTACACTTATTGTGTGTTGCACTTGGGTGAACAGATCCACTGGAAAGAGCCCCTTTGAACTTGTCTATGGAATGCAACCAAACATTGTTCACACATTGACTGGGCCCAAGTTGGAAATATCCAACAGGATACTATCCTGTTCCAATCCCCTAATACCCCATACCAACAATGACCAAAAGGAAAAGGAAGAGAAATGCCATCAAGATAAGTTTTTCCCCATCCAAGCAAGGCACAAAGTTGACAACAAATTATGGCTAATGAACACCAAAAAGAGCAAGTTACAGCCCAAGAAAGTAAGCCCTGTTGTTGTCTTAGAGGTAAAAAATAACAACACTTACCTAGTACAAGGGCTGGACAAGCATAAGCAGGATAATGTTTTGCACCACAATTTATTACAGCCCTGTAAGGCCCAACAGTGATAATGTGAGGCCGCCCTACCCACAACCAAACAGTAACTAATACAGTACAGTGCCCAAGCTCCTGACAGCCTACCAGATGATCTTCCTCCAGATGAGGCCAACCTTCAGCCAGGAGGGTGTTAAAACAGCAGGGGTGACCTGCCAATAAGGTTCTGACTATGCAGGTTTGTGACCCACAATCCAACTTACTAGTGACCTGTAGACAAACAAGGAAATCACCTCAAATTCCCAGAATTAGTAACATGAACAAATGATGATCTAATACAGTGGATTTTCTTAATTTAGCGCTTGACTCATTACCAGGATCAAGCCATGCCTTAACCATTCAACAAAGTGATCAACACAATCATGTTCCTGATATCCACAATTCACAGCAACTATATAATATTTATCTCTCAATAAAAAAGATTATCTAGTTTCCAATTATTTTCTCCTTATAGCTCTGCTAAAACAGCACAGTTATGACAGCACTATTTTTTAGATATAAATGGTAAGTTTCAGGAATAGTTTTGAGGTGGTGATATAAGAAATATATTATATTTTGTTAATTTATCTGTAAAGTATAAGATATTTTCAGTTGTGCTTTAAAAAATTATAATAAATAAAAATTAGGTTTTTCTTATAATTTTTAGTTGTTTTAATGTTTACTTATATTTTTTGGCTTATTAGAATTTTAATTTTTATGGGAATAAAAATATTTTTATTGTAACAAATGTAATTTGCATAGTAAAATGAGAAATAATTGCTTATATCTCCTTATTCTTATTAACTATAGTATGTTTATATTGCATTTTTAGATTTTTAGGTTCACTTTAGTATAATATATTGGCTTTAATTTTTCTTATTAAAAACGTTCATGTTAAAGAGTTACATTAATTAAAAAAGTGTCAACATCCAGAAGACATCATTATAAAAAACTGAACTTGCACTTTACTATAGTGTCAACATGGCCACTGTTACCCAAATAACATAGAAGCTTTATGATCTTGGTTAAGGCAAGGAAAGCAATTATTTAACATGCAGCCAAGGGATCAGGTAACACTTTGGAAGCATTTTTTTATTTTTCTGAGCAAAGTTTTTAAGGGACAACAATGATTTCTAAAGCTTCTAGTACAGAATATGTATGCCCATCAGGCTCTTCAGATTCAGATTTTCTGGGTAAACCATGAAAGAGGTGTAGGATGGAAAATTTAGCAGAAAAGAATGCAGAAGTAGATGAAGCAGAGGGGGGAGTTAAGAAAGCAGAGAGAACATAAATGTGAGGAGACTGAGAAAAATTTTCAACAAAGAGTGTCTTCATCTCTAAGTTGGCTAAGATTTTCCTGCCTGGCTTCCAGGGTCTGCATCTTCTACCTTTGGGTTTTAAATACTGAGGAGTGATTTCCCACTATCTCACAATTATGACACCCTTGAACTTTGGGTTGATTATTATTATCAAGGGTCATAATGCAGGGAGAACAGTTATCACAGCTAGAAGACAAGGAGTGGGCTTCACAGAGTACAGGACTGGTATATGTCAAATGCATATCTTAAAGAAGATTCTTAATTCCTTTCATAAATTTCAACATAGGCTTATGGACCTTAAAGTTCAAGCACAGCAGCTGATTGAATCTAAGGGCATTAGTACAAGCTGTTTAGGCTTCTCAAATAGATAGTTTATGGTTAGTGATCAGCTGTTGCCCTTCCATAAAGAAGCAATTAGTAAATTCAGCAAGAGTTTCCTTGGGTGTGAAAGAAATGGGCATTAAGGCATAATTTTAGCCTCCAAACTCAAGTCACTGCCAAACTCCTTGATTAGCATCTCTTTCATCTATGCCCATGTGTTGATGCTAAACAACTTGGGAACAACACTCTATTGGCATATTGGATGAAGGTAAGTTGGGATATGCTCCTTCTTAAGATTGTCAGAGTCTCAGTGCATGGCCATCTTGTATATAGTCAAGAAAACAGAAATTGGAGGTCTTATTATCAAATACTTGTTTGAAGGAAGGCTTCTGTAATATACAAGCATGGTAGGTACTACCTATAGCAGGTACAGAAGAATATTGGCAAACTGAAACCTGTCAGAGCGGCAATGATGAGTTAAATAGTCATCAACCATCAGAACACCTTGTCATTGGTGTTGTGTCTGACAAAGCTACCTGTAAATTAGGTCAATATATAGTAGGCAGAGGTGTACACAGCAACAGATAGAGTGGAATGGGGTGACACCAGAGGAGGCCAAGCACCAGCATACAAAGAATTGAGTTGACCTGGGTCTTTGTAATACTTTTGGCCCACCCTTCTGGTGAAGGACCAAAGGCAGCAGGTCCTTGCTGATATCCTCCAATCCCAAGGAAAGCTGTGAGCACAGCTGTGAATATGAGGTGATTCATCTTCACTGGTTGTGTATTGAGGGTGAGATTAACTAGTCTAAGGTTTAGGCTAAGAGGGGGAATTTAAAAGGTATTTTATTGAGGGGTTATTGCTCTCAATAATATCACAAGCCATCATTAAGATGGGGATAATTTATTTATATTATCTTCCACTGTGCATAGTTTTACAAATGGGAGTGAAAAAAGTGAATGGGTGAACCCAAAAGTCTTGTTGGTGAGGGTTGGCATTGGGCAATTGGAATAGGGGCAAACCCTTGTTACCTCACTATCTGTGGCTGGACTGAAAATTCTTTAGTAGGCCAATGGATCCTGTTTGGAGTATTTCCAGAAGAAGAAACGGTCTCAGGTTTCCTTCAATGTCTAATTTTAGACTGGGTGGTTGGGTTTGGCAATGGTCTGGCCCCAACCAAGTGACCTGGGTCCCAGATCCTCATTGGTTGGGGAAAGGATTGGTAGGCAAGGTTGGGGAATTGATCTCAGGTTGTTCAGAGCTGCATAGTTGGCCCTCTATTTTTAACCCCCTTGGCAGGTACGTATTTGATTGGCTATATTATTTAGTGGCTTCTGATGGCTGAAAAGGAGTGGGGACTGGGACCTGGGTGGGTGGGTGGCTGGCAGCAGGCTAAGACCTGGGGAGCAAGTGGGAGGGCAGGGGACTGGTAGCAGGCAGGGGCCTAGGGGGTGCGCAAACAGGCAGGGGCTGGAAGGAGGCCTGCTGGCAGCAGTCTGGGAAGTGGGGTGCTGGCAGGTGCCTGCGCAACTGCAGAAGGCACCTGCCCAGATGTTAAATTATATTGGGCTTCACTAAGTTCCGTTTTTTAATTTTAATTTATTTTCCCCACCTGGGAGGGGGAAATCTTTTCTTTATTGAGAATTCTTTGGGCTCAGAATTATTTTCCTGCCCAAATTGACAAAATGATGAAAATTTGGTTGGTGTCAGGAATATTCCAGACACGTGTAGTTAGTATCAATACCAGAGTCAGCAGAACCACTGAAACTGTCTGAAAAATTGAATTCAAGGACATGAATTTTGGGAGTAAACTCTGCTTTGCTTTCAACAGGGGGCTGGTGAGCCCATAATTGACAAAAAGTTTGTACTAGAGTAGTGAGGATATGGCCTGTTAAATGCCAGTCTTTCTAGTGTTAGTGGCTACCCAAAGAGCCTCATTAATCTGTATCTGTTGGAAAGCAGTGTTAGCTCAAATTCCTGCAACCTGAGCAAATAATCCTTGCCCTCAATCTATTAGAGGTAATAATCAATTAATCATACTATAAGTAAGCTTTTCATAATCAAGACTGATAAGGTTAACATCCTGGATTAAGTTGCCAATATGAGCAGCACACTTTATACAAGGTCAACATTTCTTTTTAGGGCAACAATCTTACCTTCCAGGGGAAGAGAGGCAGTAATAGGATATTCCACAAATTTTGTGCAGAGCTTTAATCTCAGCTCTAATCCTACCATCTGTCTTATGAGAACAGTAACCTTTGAATCAGGTGTAGGCAGATAGGTAGGTGAGCACCATTGTCATGCTTTTTGCATTACAGTGCCAAAATTATTTGATATTATAGGGCACAGGACATTTGCTTGAATACAGTCATATGTGAGTATATGATTAGTATTGTATCAGAAGAGCCAGGACCAAATAAAACCATGATTATTGCCCAGCAATGGCTTCTGATTGCGCAGAAGCACTTAAGGATTAGGATAAAGGTTAAACAGATTAAAGATATATACAAGATGGCCCAAGATTAAAAGCTTATTTTTATTGTGAGCTATTGATTCTTCTTATACCTTCTGCAAAGGTTAATCCCTGGGCTGCTAGAAATGTCTTCTAGAACATTCTAACAAGCCCCTAATTTGGGTAATTATTAATCTAGGTTTGGCGCTTATTGCGTGTCAACCAATAGAATATCTTCATCTTTACCCAGCACAGGTGATCCTTGATGGCATGGAATAATTTAGTTACTTCAGGATAACTTCCTACTTTCCTGACATACTACAAGCTTAATGCTTATTAATGTGATAAATATGGGAATTTGAGATTATGGGGAATCAAACCCAGCACCTCAACGCTTGATGTAAAAGTAAAGCAGCACCTTGGCATCTGCAATTTTTACCAGGCGGCGCCGCAGCACTTGCAATAATTTTCAGTTGGCACAGTGGCACTTGATGTAAAAGTAATTTAGTGCTCTGACACATAATCCAATTGCTAGGTGGTGCCTGTGTGTTTTTAAGGTGACGCAGCGGCGCTTATCATTGGCTAATTTAAGGTTCAGGTCAGCAGGCTACTGCTGATCTAATATGCATATGATTTATGCTACCAATTATGTTATTTGGTAGCTGCAATTCATATCTGTGAGCTCTGTCATAATTAGCATCATTGTATTTTATACTACTAATTTATGGATTTGGTTGTAGCAATCTAAATCTGTGAGTTCCATCATAATTGGCATCATTTCTGGATTAAAATTCCCAACAGGGTTATCAGGGTTGAAATTTGTATAAATATAGTCCCTAAATTTTTGAAACTTATTTTATCAGGCATCCTGAGTAGTCTTGGCTTCTGCTTGGGCAGCAGAGGTCAAGAAAGAGAAAAAATCTCTTGAAAGACCTTCTATTCATTCAGATGGTCATAAAACTGGTTAATTTGCTGAATGCAGTGATCTAAACTAATTCCTTGAGAGGAGATATTGGCTTCAATAGTCTCACGCCAAGCAGCATGACCAGCTTCATAGGTCTGAAGGCAGTATTACACATAGTTAGTGGAAAATTATGGATTTGCTCACTGTGATACATTGATGCTGCTGAACTACTAAGGAATCATGTTGGTTAGCAGATAACAACAAGAGCAAGTTGTGAGCCCATTTCTGGAAGGCCATAACTTAACCACAATTGTTGCAGGAGGCAGCCAACAACTCATTCATTTGATAAGAATGTGAGCCCAAAAGTAGCCAGTGATGCACTAAGGCAGTTTGAACAGAATGATGGAGGAGGTTCCCCATAGCACTCAAGGAGGTGGTGTGGAACTGAGCCAAACTATGATTAACCATGTCAGTGATCCAGTCTTGGGCAGCTGGCCTGTTGTTTCCAGGGGTGACCCAGGACGGGTTTTTGTGGGCAATGCCCATCACAAGAGAGGAGATAACTTAAAAAGGTAGGAGACAGACTTTCCTACCCAGGACCACAGGCCAGCGGCCAGGATTATAGTGTCAATCACCCCTGTGAGGGTGATGTACACAATCCCAAGCAGCTTGCCAGAATGGTTGGTTGGGAGGTCAGGTGAGGAAGTGGGCATAGGTTTTGGGGTCATAGGCGGTTCCATGGGTAGGTTGTAAGCAGGAAGGTAGTTGAATTTCTCTCTGAAAAACTTGGGTGTTGAGAATATCCAGGGGCCTTGACAGTTGTATCTAACTGTGGATTGTATGTGGGCCAAATGATCTAGTTTGAGGATCTTTTTTGGGGTATAATCCTTATATTCAGGTTTCAAAGGGTACTCTGTGAAGTGGACAGGACCAAAGGGAACACCAAGAGGACAGGAATCTGCGCGCAGAGGGGCCAGGAGATCTCAAACTGAATTGGTAGATAGCAAATACAAAATAAGGCAATAGCCTTGTGAGCCAAAATAACATAACCTTTATTCAAAAATGGCAATAAGTTTGGAGCGCGGGGTCCTTTGGTCTATATAGCACCCCACCTCCAAACTTAATATTTTCCATGGGGGGTTCATCAGGGCATTGGGAAAGGCAGGCCCGGGGGAGCTGGGTGCTTAGGTCCAAAGGCAGCAAAATGGCACTTGGCCCGGGAGTTCTTTCATTGGTCAAGAATCTAAAATTGGCTACCTGATTAACTTGCTTTAGAGCTGTGGTCATGGGGTTGGGCTGCAAGACTGTACCTCTTCCTGGGGACAGCTCTTGATTGACCACTGGTGTAGACTTCAAATTCATGAAGCTAATAGTTGCCGCTTCAGTACTTCCATTATGTGCTGTGATTAGTCTTCCATTTGGTGCAATGATTTCCTTGGTTTGGTCTGTTTTACTGCACAGGCCAAAATTCTTGGTATCAGCTTTTGGGGGCTTGATCTCAGAAAGGCGCAGGTGGGCAGGCTCTTGGTCTATGGGGCCAGCAGCCCGCAGTAATTTAGTTCAGGGTTCAAATCCTGCCCTTGGGGCCAGGTTTTGAGGGGTAAAAATTTGTCAATCCTGACATCATCCCCTTCTGGTCCTTTTTGTTCAGATAGAGTTAGACAGCTTCTTGGGCATTAGCTAGGTTGCTCAGCGGTTCCCAAGTGCTTTTCTCTAGCAGGTATCCTTCCCATTTGATGTAGTACTGGGGTTTTTGGTAGTGGATTCTGTCATCATGTATGTATTCAACTTCATATTCCTTGGAGCGGTCTATTTGGATGGGTGGGGGGCTGTCTTGATCTGTTGGTGAGGAAGCAAGTTCCCATCTTTTTTAAACAACAGGGAGTGGTGGAACACATCATGAATCTTCCAGGAGGGGGTAGGTCTAGCTTGAAAGCAACCTCACCAACTAGTTTGATGATCTTGTGGGGGCCACTTCTTCTGTGAGCTAACTTCCTGCAGGGCACATGCAGGGTACATTCTGGGAGTCTAGGTATATTTTGTCTCCAACTTGTAAGGGTTGGCCTGGGGCTTTTTTGCGGTCATAAAAGGCTTTTTATGTTTGCACTGTGCGGTCCAGGTTAGTCAAGCATGTTTTTAGTGTGTTGTGAATCTGTTCAATCCAGGAGCGCCCAGTGGTGTTTGATTCCTTCTCGCCAATCTTGGGATCCCAGGTGGGGTCAAACCCATAGTTGGCTTTGAATGGGGACATGTCTGTGGAGGCGTGGTCTTTACTGTTGTAGGAAAACTGGGCCATTGGGAGCATTTTGGCCCAATTGTCCTGATCAGTGTTGGCATAGCATCAAAGGTATTGTTCAAGGATCTGGTTTACTCGTTCAGTTTGACTGTCTTTCTGTGGGTGGTAAGAGGTAGATATGTATTGCTTGATCCCTAAGTCTTTCATCACCTGTGTCCAGTAGTTTGATGTGAATTGGGGTCCTCTGTCTTTGATGATTTCCTCAGGTGTTCTGTGTTGTGTAAAGATGCGGTTGTGGAAGTGTTGGGCTGTCTCTGCTGCCATGCAATTGATGGTGGTTGGTACAAAGTATGCCATCTTGGTGAAGCGGTCTACCATGACCAGGATTGCATTGAAAGAGAGGGATGGAGGCAGTTATACAATATAGTTCATGAAAACAGATCTCCAGGGTCCATGAGGTATATTCAAGGGTCTTAGCAGCCCTTCAGCTTTGCTTCTGCGAGTTTTAGCTGCCCACAGATCTCACACCCCTTCAGGTGCGCGCTTATGTCTTGATCCATTTTTGGTCAAGCAAAGTTCCTTCTGATGCTCCAGAGGGTCTTGAGCCTACCCAGGTGTCCAGCCATCTCAGAATTGCGGTGATCTCTCAAGCCATTGGTTCTGATGTCCCCTTCTGGTAAAAAAATTCTGTTGTGGAGCATTAGTGTTGTTCCCTTCAATGAGTAGCCTTTTTGGTAGTGGGTGCTATCCAAGGATTTGGAGAGGTCAGAGATCATGATTTTGGTGAATTTGTCTAGTGTTTGGGCCCTTAGTACTTCTGGTTTGCTGGCTCTGATTTTCATCAATCCCAGGTGAATTCCTAGACTTGCTTTTTCCAATAGGACTTGTGTGTTATGGTTGCAAGTTTCTAGGTGGGTAGGCACCAGATCAGTTCTTCTACTTAGGGCGTTGGGTACCATGTTCATCTTTCCTGGCTTGTAGTCTATAGTCATAGTGTAGTCATCCAGTTCTAAGGCCCATCTTTCTTGTTGTTGGTTAAGCTGGCCTGGTTTGAAGAAGTAGACCCAGTTCTTGTGATCTGTGAGGACCTTTACTGGATATTCAGCACCACAAAGGTATTGGCGCCAATGCTTCAGGGTCTTAATTATAGCTAGCATCTCCTTGTTATATATTGGGTATTTCCCTTCCGCAGGTAGCATCTTCTTGGAGTAATATGCTACATGATGTAGCATAATATTCCCTCCTTCCCAAAGAAGGATCCCACCCACTGCAAAGTCCAACGCTTTGGTTTCCAGAACAAAAGGTTTGGAGGGATCTGGCATGGCCAGGACAGGGGCAGAGATGAAGGCAAGTTTCAATGTTTCAAAGGCGGTGGTACATTCCAGAGTCCAGGAAAAGGTGACCTTGTCAGAGCAAGGACGGGTCAGGGGAGGGTAATGTGAGAAAATTTTAGATGAAATGCCTGCAATAATTTGCCAGGCCCAAAAACTGCTCACATCTTTCCTGTGTTGAGGGTCTGGATGTACAGGCATTCTGGCTACTGCCAACCTGCTTAACATCCAGCCATTTCCCAATTTGGTGCCCTTCCAATATACTGTTTGACCTATTGAGAATGGTAACCAAGCAATATCAAACAACAATCCAAGTATCCAGTAGCTCTAACCCATCCCACACATGACCAACCCCTATGTTTGATCTGACTGAATCTCTGCCACAGCCCAATCTATATAAGTCTAAAATATTTTCCAATAAAAGATACTTCTCTTCTCTCCTAATTCCATATTTGAAGCTTTCCCAAAAGGCGCTCCTTATCACCTGCTTTTGGGAACTGGCCAATATGTTATTGCTTCTACTTTATCCTGTGCCATGGCAAAGCCACCTGTCTTCACTATGTATCCCAGGAATTCAACTTCAGACTGAAAGAACTCACATTTCTTATGCTTAGCACATAAGTTTGCTTGTGAGAGTTTCTCCAGTATAAGGTCCAGGTGGTGCAGGTGTTCCTTGTGAGTCTTACTGTAGATGAGAATGTTATCTAGATATGCCACACAAAAACAGTCAAGGTATTCCCCTAGGACAGTGTTGATTATCCTTTGGAAGGTGCTGGGAGCGTTGCAGAGGCCAAAGGGAATTACAAGGTACTTGTACAGCCCATATTGGGTTTTGAAGGCCGTCTTGTACTCATCTCTGTCCTTGATTTGGATTTGGTTGAACACATCTTGGGGGTCAATTTTTGAGTACACCTGGGCTCCAGTCAGTACGTCACAGAGGTTGTCGGCATTGGGGATGGGGTAGTGGTTCTTCACTGTAATGCTGTTCAGTTTTTGGTAATTTATGCATGGACACATCCCACCATCTTTTTTTCCTATGAACAGCATGGGCAATAAGCAGGGAGCTTTTGACACTTCAATGAACCCATTTTTTGTCATACCCTCAAGGTATGCTTTCAAGGCTACTTTTTTGTGGTGGTTACAGCTGTAGATGGGGCTGTGGTGCAGTTGGGTTCCTGGTAGCAGGTCTATAGTGTGGTTGTAGATTTAATGGCTGGGTAGTTTTATGGGTGCTTCTTCACTAAACACATGGTTCCATCTCTGTAGGGGGTAGGCAGTATCTCAATGCTAGGTTCTATTTTTATGGTCAAGAGTTTATTGGTAGGGGGTTGGTCATGGCTCATACAAAAAGGAACAGTGTCACAGGATTCTGGTTGGCCCAATGTGGCAGTTTGCTCACAATAGTTCAGGATCAGGCAATGCCTGTCGGACCAGGAGTCACCCAGTATAAGGGGATGGGGTAGTCCTGGCAAGAGGATCAGGGACAATGGGTATACATTGTGTCCAATGGTCAACGGGATTTCCTGTTCACACTCATAGCCGGTGCCCAAGGAGCTGTTTCCCATGATTACTTGTAGACTACACTCTGAGGCTGCCAATCCTAATTCCTCTGCTAGGCTGGCGTCAATGAAACTTTCATCTGCTCCTGTATCAATGAAAGCTTCAATCTGGCGCTTGTTTCCTGCTAATTCTATGGTCACTTGGATGAATTTTTAAGGCTGGGAAGAAGTGTTTATTTGTGCCAGTGAGATTGGGGCAGTGTTCTTCTTAAGGCAGGCTCTGGTCAAGTGGCCTGCCTTGTGGCAGTTAGAACAGAGTCCTTTGCAGTAATGTTGTTGGAGCTTTTCAGGTGTCATCCCTGTTCTGTTGGAGGTTGGTGTTAGGGGTTGGCAGGTCTGGTAGGGGCCAGTGTTCTCTTGGTTTGTACTCAGACCCTTGCACAAAAAAAAGCTTGTCTAGGCTAAGGGTGGGCAGGTGATGCTTCAACAGGTCCTTCTTTGCTAGGTTGACTCCCTTTTGGAAGATAATTGGCTGCCAGTTTGTCCTTGAGTTGGGTGCGGGTTTTCAGTTTGAGGAATTTGTCAATGTATGCTTGGATGGGACAGGCGCTGTGGGGCTCCTGTCTACCAGTCTCCAAGTGTGCCCTGGATTGTATTCAGGAACCGTCTGGAAAGGATTGTCATTCTCTAGTAAGGGAAAATGTATCTCAGAAATATTTATAGGGGTCAAAATGGGCTTTTATTCACTCTCAGAAGGAAAATTCCCTTAGAAATCTTCTGGTATATTGCCTGGGGGGTCAAGGAAACAATATAGATTTGTCAATACTTGGAGTCCTCTAACAATATCTTGGACTCCTTTTACTTGGTCTTGGACTTCTGCACCTTAATCTTGGATGTCTTCTCCTTAGACTTGGACTCCTGCTCCTTAAACTTGGACTCCGGTGTTGCGCTTAGGATCCAGCTTCTTATTCTTGGGCTCCTGCTCTGTTATATTGGGTTGTATCAGTCCAACCAAGCTCCTGCTGGTGATCAAAAGGCTTCCAAAACCTCTTGGCATAAACTCAGAAGACCTGGGAAAGATGTTGTGCTTGGCCCCAGGGGACGACATCCTGGAGGACACAACAGGAAATCTTTATAACAAAAGATTTGAGGTTCAAAGCTAGCCTTGGGTTAGCCTTCAGGGCAAAATTAAGGACACATACCTTGATTTCCTGGAAAACAAGATGTAAAAGTCCTTTTGGCGGAAAGGACAGGAAAAGCTTGAAGATTATAAACGCCAACACAAATGTGGGTAAACTTGGTTTTATTAGGAAAAAGATTCTACTTTAAATAGTAGGCAAGGGACGTTGATCACTCATTAGGAAGACAGAGTGGCTGAGGGGGTCACGTTGGGATGAGGTCATACCAGGATCAACCACAGACAGATACAATAATCTAGAATGGGTGGATATTAAACCAGACCCATTTGCAGAAGGCAAGGGATCTCTGAAGTTGAACGCAAACCCAGCCAAATCTTTGCAACTATCACAATTTGAAGGCCATATCAAAATAGCATTAATTGCGCAATTTACAACAAAAGACCTTGAAAAGACATCAAAAAGACCTGGTAACTTTCCAGCCATCCCCCTTCTTATAGTGTCTTTTTCTCACAGTTCTGCCTTCAAAATGGCTTCCTTCATAAACTTAAATCATTGCTGCTCACTTTTTCATATAATAACTTAAGCTTACATACTTACTTTCTCAAAAGCTTAAAGTATTAATTCACTATTACCTTGCTTATACTTTAAGCTTTTGGCTTCCAACCAATCATTTTCATCAGGAAACCTGCCAGAACACAACCAATAAATGCAGAGCACAGAAATGATCTATTTCTGAAGTTTCACCGGGATTCAACTATGAAAATAATTTCCACAGCTCAAACCACTCAAATCGACAACTCTTTGCGCACCAAAGTGTTAACCAGCCCATTATTCTGGCACCATTTCTTCTTGAATTCAACCTAAACTCATTTAAATAGTAGAGTACTATTTAAATTATTCTTTCTGGACCTCTTCAATGTTTTTCCCATATATTTACAAATATTGTAAAATCCAAGGAAAATGTCCCACCAAAACAACTTTGTATCCTGCTCTCATAGCAACATACTTTTGTCTATCCTAGGAACTTAATAAATAAATATCTTACCCACACTTCTATCCACATTCCTTCTTGATTTTAATACTAAACCAAGACAAAACACTCCACATTTTACCACCTTGGAAAATTAATTTGGCAAAATCTTGGCTCATTTCTTTGGACCACCAGTTCTTCATCATCATCTTCTGATCCTTCAGCCAGCTCTTTAGTTCTTCAGCACCAACTTCTGGTCCTTTGGCCATCCTGCTCTATGATCAGCTAGTCCTGCATCATAATCTTCTTGTCCTTCAACTTATCCTCAACCAGTCCCTCAACAAATCTCACTAGGAACCTTCTTTGTTTCTTCTACATACTGAACTATATTGGTTCATTCAATTCAATATGAATTAACAGTCCATCAACTAGCCTTTACTGTTACCAAACAGTCCCTCTTGCTAGTTTTCTCTGTCAATTCCGTGAACCACCTTGGTTCTTTATCTCAGCTGCCATTACCAGAACTTGTAGACCCAGGCATGAGTCTACATTGAACTGGCGTTTGACTGGGCCCTTGCAAGTAGCAGTCCACGTAGGCCATTCAACCATAGATCAATGTCTATGTGTTGTCTTTACTCACCCAGGTGATTAAGTCTGGGCTTTCAGTTGCAGAGTAATCAGCTCCACTTCCTGAAGGCCTGATCACACCAAGTTCTGCAGCTTACTTCCCCAAGAAAACTGGCTTGGTGACACCTCTGAGCAAATCTATGCCCTCTAATGCTCACTTTGGGTCCCCCCAAAGCTTCCATAGGGGCATAAACAAGGACACCCTACCAGTCTGTTAGGTAGGATGCTTGCTCACAGACCTCCTGTAAGCGTATTAGGGTACGTAGAGCCCTCAGAGCTCTTCCCCTCCCTGGCAGCCTGCGTTACCTGCCAGGGGTCCAAAACCTACTCTCCCCCAGACAGACAAAGTTCCCTGCTTGCTATCTCAGTCTTCACCCTTCTTCAGCCACAGTTTCCTGCAAGGTGAAGCACTATAGCCCAAAGTAGCCAATATCTTCTGCTGGGTGGAGGCAACATCTGCCTCTGGTAGTCCTTTGTTACCTACCAGCCAGGCCTTACTTACCCTAGTAGACTATGTTACCTACTAGGCTCATCTCACATACCCTAGTAGTCCTATGTTATCTACTAGGCTCACCTTTAACAAACAACCAAACTTTTGCTTGGCCAACATTAGCCCCGCCTGCAAACCACCAAACATGTGGATCATCACAGGTGCCCTACTGGATTTCCAACAAGGAGTTCAGGGCATAGTATCTGGTGTTGCAATTTTCCCCAGTGACCATTAACTCAGCCTCAAACTTGGTGTAGTATAAGCAGAATTCTACGTCTTCAGCCGTGGCCTTGCCAAACCAGTCTAAGGTGTCCCCCAATAGCATCAAAGCAACCCCAAGGATCTTCTTGGTGTCACTGGTGTAAGAAGGGGTGTTGGTTTGAAAATGCAGGTGGAGGACCAGCATGGCGCGTCAAGCTTCCTCAAGCGTGAGCTTCCCTATCTGAGGTATCTCCACCTTTGTGAGGGACTGATTCACAATCACATTTTGCACTTGGGAGCAGGGATCTTTGTTGGTGTCAGCAGTAGTGGTGTTGGTTCTCTTTGGGTCATTTGGGTTTGCATTCTTCCACCTGGAAGAGATCAGGTTCATGGTCATCTTTTAGGTGTAATAAGTGATTATAAATAGCAAAAGCATACAAGATGCCCCAAGAAATAACAACATCTTGGGGCTTAGGGTACCAGGTTTAATAAAGATTGACCTAATGTCAGGGATCCAGTCTTGGGCAGCCGACCCGCCGTTCCCAGGGGTGACCTGGGCCGGGTTTTTTGCGGGCAATGCCCACCACAAGAGGGGAGCTAACTTAAAAAGGTAGGAGATAGACTTTCCCATCCAGGACCACAGGCCAGCGGCCAGGATTATAGTGTGAATCACCCCTGTGAGGGTGATGTACACAATCCCAAGCTGCTTGCCAGAATGGTTGGTTGGGAGGTCAGGTGAGGAAGCGGGTATAGGTTTTGGGGTCATAGGCGGTTTCATGGATAGGTTGTAAGCAGGGAGATAGTTGAATTTCCCTCTGAACAACTTGGGTGTTGAAAATATCCATGGGCCTTGTTGGTTGTATCTAACTGCAGATTATATGTGGGCCAAAGGATCAAGTTTGAGTATCTTTTCTGGGGTTTATTCCTTGTATTCAGATTTCAGAGGGTAGTCGGTAAAATGGACAGGTTCAAAGGGTACACCAGGAGGACAGAAAACTGCAGGAGGTGGGGCAGGAGGGCAAGGAGATCTCAAACTGAATTGGTAGACAGCAAATACTAAATAAGGCAATAGCGGTATGAGCCAAAATAACATAACCTTTATTCAAAAATGATAATAAGGTTTGAGCGCAGAATCTATAGACATATATAGAATCTTGCCTCCAAACTTAGTATTTCCCATAAGGGCTTCATCAAAATATTGGGGAAAATGTGGGTGGGTGGCCAGGAGGCCCAGGTGCAGGAGCGGCAAAATGGCACCTTGGCTGGATGTTCTCTCATTGGTCAGAACGTCCAAATTGGTCACTTGATTTCCTTGATTTTTGGCTGTGGTCACTGGGTTGGGCCCAAAGCCCGGGTTTTTACTTGGCAGTTGAGTTTGATTGGTTACTTAAGAGGACTTCAAGCTCATGAAGTTCATGGGGGCACCTTCTCTGCCTCCATTAGGCAATTCAAGAAACTCCTCCTTGGGAACCATCATAGATGAACATTTACTGGTATTCTGACTTCAAGACTTAGCAGGGGCTTTAGCTTGTGGGGGCTCAATCTCAGAAAAACGCAGATGGGCAGGCTCTTGGTCCATGGGGCCAGCAGCCTGCAGGAATTCAGGTTCAGGGTTTGAATCTTGCCCTTGGGCCCGGGTTTTGAGGGGTAACAATTTGTCAATCCTGACAAACCATCATAAAGTATTAATCAGAACTAGTGAACTCAGGACTGAGTTTGGAAGCAGCATAAGTATAGGGATGATCACCCTAAACTATCATGAGATCAGTCTCTTGCACTTACTCAAAGATAGGGGTCCAACCGAGAGAGGATCCAGCTGAGCCTGGAAAGATATAGCCATATCAGTCAAAATGACAGGATAGTCTGATATGTTCTCTTCAAGGGGAGGACCAGAGATAGTTGGCAAGGTACTGTCAGCAGAAAGAGGATGAAAAGGACCAATAGAGGTAATGTTGTAAGGTGTGAATGCAGGGATTAATGACCCTATAGTGGGCATTATTTTGCTGAGTTGTGCTTTGTTACTCAAAATAGTAAAAAACAAAAGCAAAAATCTTAATATGTAAGACTTGAATATCTGGCTTTAAGCCTATTTGATCTGGATATGAATAAAAAAGGCTTTTTCTAGATAAGTAGAAGATGGGCACTGAAGATTCAACTATCAAAATTAATGAACAAATATGAACTTGGTTTTATTTGAAAAGGGGTTAAGGAATTTATACTCAGCAGTTTGATCCTAGCAGCCTTGGTGGAGATACTCCAGGTAGCAAAAGGCTGATAGAGATATGAAAGTATCAGGTATTGCTGTTGATCCATATTTAGGCAAGAGAAATATCTGAACAAAAGCAAAAATACTTGCTTTCAAACTCATCAATTCACAGGCCATCCGTCACTAGTCTAATTAAAACCCGCTGTGAATTCGAAATTCACAACATCATGTGACTAAACTATCTTATTGGCAAAGAGGTAAATGAAAATGATCAAATAGAAGTTGGGAGGTTTGAAATCCACTCCCTTAACAATTCAAAGGAATTAAGGGGTTCAGGATTTAGCCCCTTTAAATCTAAAATGGTAAATTATATAGAGATTATCTTAATTTGAATCTGTTAAGATTAAACAAGCCATATTTATAATATTCAAACCAAAAAAGTAATTTTATTAGACATAAAATGAGTTTCCTAGTTATTTTTATTATATGTTTAATTTTTAAAAAGTTTATCTTATTTTTCAAAGCTTTTTATTAATGATGATATAATTTTTAATAATAGACTATATGTTGCAGCATCTTTGATTAAACCCTCTTGGGAAATCATTTCCCCAAGAAATGCCTCGATTGCTGAGTAAAGATGGCCCTAAGACAAAATTCAGATGTTACACTAGGATCAACCTTTTGAGTTTCAAGAGAATCCAGATCTTCTAAAGCCTCATGGCTACCATGATATACATGGATGTTATGTGGTTTATTTAACTATATAATACTATTCTTCTATATTCAATAAATACATCATTATATTCCTAATTTCTCCCTCTTATGTCATATTATATACTTAACAGAAGTATATACTTGTCAGATATGCTTTCATAGATTTGTTGGTATTTTATTAAAAGTTTCTGAGATATAGGTTTACAGATGTGTACCTTGTATTTTTTACTATCAGATTCAAATTTTTCAAATGATTCATCTACTCCTAATATCAAAGGTGTAGAGAGTAAAGGGTTATGGAACCAGTTTCAGAAATACTACATATGCGTACCAACGTTAAAATTAAACTAAACCATTATTTTTAAAATAAGTTAACTTTTATTTAAACCTCAATAAGCACTGAAATATGACAATTTGTCGGAAACAGCATTGGCAGAAATGAGGTGGGTACCTTAAAGTCTATATATCTTATGGCGAATGTAGAATAAAAAATTAAACAATTCACTATGACAAGGTTAGTCCTCGATAGGCCCCCAGAGCAACAAAAGTTAGATAGAACATTGCCTTTATTTGGCTCATTTCGAAGCAGGGACTTTGCTAGAATGAGGTTGAATTTCCAGAAAATAAGAGGGCAAGAAAGGAGGGGCGATGGAATTTATCTCAAGCTTCCTTAAACACAAAGGGGCCGAGATTACATGCAATGACAAGATGGATTATTTAAAAAGGGGTGAAATCAGAATGGATGAAAGCTGCCCAGGGGCCATATTTTGTAACCAGAATGCAGTAACTCCAGATAAAAATTACTAACAAAGCTATCCATCCTAAAAGTTTGTCATCCAGGGAGCCGAGTCTAAGCGAAAGGTTTGGCTTGGCTTGCTTTAAGCCAGCGTGATAGCAGCTATTTGTTTACATCAACTTGTCACCACGGATATAATAACTTATCATTGCTTTACTTGTCACTTGCCTTAACGGGATTTGAACCCAGATTTGGCTAATTAGATATTCAGTTGCGAAGGGTTGCCTAACAGAGAACCAACTCTATTTGGAATAACGTCGGGCATCAGGAGTTCACCTGAGCTGCCACGTCAAGCCACGGAGCCTGGTTCAACATTTTAACTTAAACCTGAGATAAGATCTGCAAATGACATCATACAGTCATTGTACATAATTTAATTTTTTCAATTCAAAATATCGTATCCAAGCTTCTAATAAAAATTTATACTTCGATTTTGAAATCATGCACACAGCCTATAATCATAACTTAGCATTTCGACCAAAGGGTGAAAATATTTATACCTGAAGCCCCTCCCCACCCTTACTGATTGGCTTGAACTTATCAAAAACAACATCACAGGTACAAATAAATCTGACATATCATGTTCAGGAATACATATGAAAGAAACGATTAACTTCGCCATTGCCCCAGTCCGAGTTTCTGGCTCAAAATCTCCAATCGAAACCGAACTGCGGTTGATTTCCAATCAGCACCATCCGGCATTTAACGGGGCTGACCACTGTAACGCTTTTGACAAAGAAGCGTCAATAACCTGATTAGTTGCACCAGTTGCAACCAATAAGAGACAAGGCGGGAATAGGAGGAAATATTTATGAAAACACTTTTTATTAAAGCAATCTTGATTGAAATTATATAGCTGCTCAAATGCACACTTGGTAATTGAGGTGAAGTTCCTTGCATTTGCATAGATGCAAGGTTTAAGTCACAATATAAACTCACATTGGATAGGGAACTAAATCCATCATTTCTATGAATAGAACATGATGTGGATTACTTCTGGGTATTGCATTGTTTAACAGTCAACTTCAATTAAAAGAAGTTAACTCTGTTAACTCTATCACATTTCCCTACTGAAATAAGGCTTAACTTCAAAGGATACTAGAGGCAAAATAACTTGACATCTTTGACTTGGCTGGAAATGGAACAACTGCTTTAATAAACAAGTACCAACATGAGGCTTTTACAAACCTGACAGGATCACAAACATCATCAAAGACTACTAACTTGGCTCTCTTCTTGAGTACTCTAAATGACTAACAAGATGTGCAAGTACAAACTGGCAATAATATAAAAGAAACAGGCCAGGGTAAATCTGATAAAGACAACATAACCAGGAACAACATTACATAATACCAAAATTTTGTAGTATTTAACTGGCCTTTCACAGCAGGCACCGCTGGGAGTTTCATTCAAACATTTCCCCTCTTTGATTTTGGTTTAGGCAGGATCACCATGTAACGCTTTTGACAAAGAAGCATCAATAACCTGATTAGTTGCACCAGTTGCAACCAATAAGAGACAAGGTGGGAATAAGAGGAAAGATTTATGAAAACACATTTTATTAAAGCAGTCTTGATTGAGCTTATATAGCTGCTCAAATGCACGCTTGGCAATTGAGGTGAAGTTCCTTGCATTTGCATAGATGCAAGGTTTAAGTCACAATATAAACTCACATTGGATAGGGAACTAAATCCATCATTTCTATAAATAGAACATGATGTGGATTACTTCTGGGTATTGCATTGTTTAACGGTCAACTTAAATTAAATGAAGTTAACTCCGTTAACTTCATCACACCACCCCCTCCCTTTTGGCTACAAACTGCACTGCTGACCATCACCCCAATAAAAGTTCACCAAAAGATTGGGCAATAATCTACACAAATGGTTGAATCTTTCAACCTTATAAATACACTAGGTGGTTGTCCCGTCCAAGGACAGAATTAAATTAAATTTAATAAATCAATTAAATATATTTTATTGTATTTTTAGGCTTGGATTATTTATCACATGTTTAATTAAAATTTTATTTAATGGCTTTATTAAAAGGTAATTTCAATTATATTTATTTAAATTCAAAATTAAAATTCTATATTCCAAGTATAAATAAAAACTAAACCTAAATAAGTATAGTATCACTATTAAGTTTAGTAAGGCTAAACTAATTATTCTAAAGAAATTTTTTTTAATTTTTTTTAAAAATTTAGAGCCGATCTGCAGCTTTTAAATAAGCTATTGGACATCAAAATCAGCTTAGTATTCACTGAGATACATTGATTTTAGATTTTTAAGTGTGTATTAAAAGTAAATTTGGATATTATTAAATCAAGTCCGAGCCTTTGATTATGATGCGAACCCAATTCCAGCACTTAACTATATATCTAAGCATCTAGAGCAGCTAGAGCTATCATGTTTGGTACCATTTTGATTGCTTTCATCTTAAAAAATGAATCTACATCCTCTAAATTTCATGAAAATTATTATATTGAATCATAATTTTATCATAACCTGTTTACTCCACTGATGTTTTTTTTGGGATGAAGCTGTGGCAAACAAGGTTTACTCTGAAACAACGGCAGCCACTTGGATCAGCTGATGCATCCGAGTGGAATATTCTATTATTTCACTTTGAAATAGATAGATTCAAAATTTCCAAGCCAACCATCCTGTACTTAAACTAAACTTTATGTATCTTTTTCAATTTAATATATTTAAAACTGATCAAGCTCTCTTTTCATCGGCCGATTCAATCCTCAGCAGAGCTTAAACATCGGATCATATAAAAGGATATTAAACGATTGCTGTTTCCTTTCTAATTTTAATCCACCCATTCTATAGTTGGGTAATCTTTACAAATAAGCCACTTTGATATGGTTGAATGGGGCTAGCCACTAATTTAAAATTCAAGTAATCAAATACAAATTTATTAAAGTTTGAGTGGCTTATATTTAAATCCAACATGATTTAGACCACGCTCCACTGAATTCAATCTGTGTACTTTCAAACATGCATGTAAGGGATTGAATGTAAGGATAAGCCAAATTGAGCTTTTGGCTTAACAATCAACTTTTAAAATAAATTTAATTAAAAATCAATCCAGTCAAATCCCTTACGGCTTGATCTCACTCAGGGTGAAATGACAGACAGACAGACAAACAGACTCACTTTTATAAATATTAATTCCCTTTTAAAAGACAAATAAAATTCATATAAATTCCTTACCCAGCATGGACCCTTGTGTTGAGTATATACTTCTGGGAATTATATAAAATAATTGGGAAAATTAAGAAGATAATGATACTTTATTTTATATGAATATATAATGTTATATAGTATTGTCACAATATCTTTGATTACTCTCTCTCAGGAAAGTAATTACCTGAGTGATTTCCTAACTAATCATTAAGATGGTGACACTATTATCAATTGATCATCCAATACATAGACCAAACCTTTCAAGTCCTAAGTGGAATACTACTTGGAAAAGCCTCATAATCACCATGATGTACATAGACAGCATGTGGCTTCTCATGATGCTATATAAACTCTAAACTCATGATAAGGAGCGCCTTTTGGGGAAGCTTCAAATATAGAATTAAGAAAGAAGAGAAGTATATTTTATTGGATAATACTTTAGACTTATATAGACTTGACTGTGGCAGGGATTTAGTTGGATCAAACCTAGGGGTTGGTCATGTGCTAGATGGGTTTGAGCCACTGGATACTTGGACAGTCAGGTGATATTGCTTAGTTACCATTCTTGGTATGTCAAACGGTATATTGGAAGGGGACTAAATTGGGTGATGGCTGGATGTTAAGTAGGTTGGCGGTAGCCAGAATGCTTGTACATCCAGACCCTTGACACCCCCCTTAAGGGGTTACTCTGGTGCATCAGGAGGGGGCTTTGTCTTAACGGCTGCCACCTGATGCTCCTGGAGCTGTTTGCTAGTTGGAACCAGTCTGGTCAAGTGCTCTCCTTTACTGAGGCAGAGACAGGTTCTGTGATATTTCTTGATAATTGGGTTCTTGGCACTTTGGATTTTTACTAGGTAAGTGTTGTGCTCTGGTCTGTATTTGATGACTCTTCCTGGTCCCCTGTGTACTGAGTCTAGTTTCTTTCTGTTGCCAGCTAGAATCCAGACAGGGGAGTTGATGGGAAGTGGTTCCTCTGTGGAGGTTACCTTTTGTGTCTTGAGCCTCTTCATTTCAGCTATTTTAGCTTTGAGGCAGATGTGTTGTAGGTTTGGTGCTTGCTCTACTGTGGGAGGTTTCCCCGGGGGGATCTTTATGTATGGCTTCTTGTTGCGGGTAATGATTTCTGGTTTGTACCCATAGGTTAGCTCAAACGGGGATTAGCCTGTCCCTTGGTTGGTTTGGACTCAAGATACTAATAATGCATGTTTCACGTATAGTGGCCATGTGTCTTTGGCTTTGCCATTCATTATTTTTTCTAGGGCCCTGATAAGGCTGCCATTTAGGTGTTCCACTCTACCATTGTCCTGTGGCCTGTATGGAGAGGTTGTGGAGTGTTTAATGTTTTTGGATTTCAAGTTGTCATTAACTACATAACCTGATAACTCTGTTGCTCCATCAGTTATGATGTAGTCTGGAGTGCCATAGTCAGCTATGATTGCTTTGTTAATGAAATATTTTATGTTTTCTGCTTTATGGTCCTTTGTTGCCCAGTATATGGGCCAGTGTATGGCAAAGTCAATAGCTACAATTAAGAAAAGTTGGTTTGTCTTTGTTTCTGGGAAGGGACCCACTACATCTAGCCCCCAAACCTTAAATGATTCAGGGTCTGGTACTGGGTTGACCATTGGCTGAGGAGCCTTTGTACTGGTGTATTTCTTGCACACTGTACACTTTTTCAGAACATCAACTATATCCTGCTTGAGGTTGGGCCACCATACTATCTCTTTTAGTGTGAGGTATAGGTTGTTAGACTTTTTTATGGCCTAGCAGGCAGTGATGTCTTAGTATGGTGTCAACTCTTTGTGCAAGTGGGATGTACGGGATATGTTTGTCATTAATAATTTGGTATACTGTGCTATTTGATACATGGAAGTGCTTTTTGTTTCTTACTAATGTATTGTGGGTCAGTTGATGTGTTGAGGGGTCTTTCCCTTTGGTTTTATACTCAGTGTTGTACAGGTTTGGCCAGTCAGGGTCCAGGTGGACAGGGTGATCCTCTCTAGGCTGACATAGTCTAGAGAGAGCATCAGCTGTGACCAGCTCTGCCCCCTTTTTTGTACTGGATGTCCAGGTTAAGCTGTTACAGCAAGGACATCCATTTGGCTTGTTGCTGTGTGAGTGTGTTCTGAGTTTTGAAATAGATTAAGGATTTGTGGTCAGTTAGTACTCAGACGTTAAAATGTCCTTCTAAGTAACATCTCCATTTCTTGCAAGCGTGGTATATTGCTAGCAATTCCTTATTGTGTATTGGGTATCTCTGCTAAGTATTAGTTAGTTTTCTGCTTTTGTAACATACTGGCAGGAAGTCTTGCTGCCCTGGCTGGTGGATGCGCAGGACTGCGCCAATGGCAGTGGTGCTGGCATCCAACTCAAGCTTGTAGCACCCATTGTTATTAGGGTACTGCAAGATTGGTGCTTCAATCAATTCTGTTTTAATAGTTGGAAATTCTTGTAAATCTTGAGTCCAGATGAATTTCTTTTTGGCATTACCCCAGGTTAAGTCATTCATTGGTGGGGTTAGTTTTCTGCAGTCTTTGATGTATTTCCTTAGGTAAGCTACCATACCAAGAAAGCATCTAACTTGTTTAACAGAGGTAGGGTTTTGCATGTTATTTATGGCCTTTATTTTGTCCGGATCTGCTTTGATGCCACCGTCAGAGACAATGTGGCCCAAGAAAAGGAGTTCCTTTTCCATAAATTGGCACTTACTAGGCTTGGTGTAGAGTTTGTGCTTTGCACGTCAATTGAGTGTCTTGCAGACATGCGTGAGGTGTTCCTCTTTTGTTTTTGAAAATATGATGATGTCATCAAGGTAACATAATGTATTTGAGATGCCATTCAGCGCTTGGTTCATCATGGTGACAAATGTTGCTGGGGTGTTTGTCATCCCAAAATTCATTACTTTACATTCAAACAACCCAAACTGCGTGCAGAACACAGTATTTGGTATGTCTTTCTCTTTAACTTCAACTTGGTTGTAATCAGATGTGAGGTCAATTTTCAAGAAATTTTGCTCCAGAGAGCCTTGAAAATAAGTCTACTATGAGGGGAAGAGGGTATTTATTCTTTACTGTACTTGCGTTTAGTGCTCTGTAGTCAGTAACTAAGCAAAGAGATCCTTATTTCTTCTTTACAAAGAAGAACACTGCCCCCAGGGGATTTAGACGGACAAATGAATTATTTGGCTAGATTGTCCTCAATGTGGTCTTTAAGTGTTTGTGTCTCCATGGGAGAGAGTCTGTAGAGGGGTGCAGGTTTGGGCATGGCTTTGCATAAGTCAATGCCATGTTTGACCTCTTGTTGGTGTCAGGAAACGCCCTGACACATCTTGTGTTTAAAAAATGCCTTGGGTAAACTCTACTGTTTTCCACGATCCTAATGCTAGTTTGATGACTCTCCTAGCTGCTCTAGACAATGAGTTATGGCTTCTTAAAGTTTGGCCACCAGCCAAACTTCCTAACCAGTGCAAAATGACAAAATTATGCGACCAAGGCACAATAATTGATGTGTCAGGAATGCATTTTCCATTTTTCCTGACAACAACAAGGAAATTTTGGTAGTTCCAGGGTCTGGAAACTCTTCTCCTAATTTGGGCCTTTCTCCAGGACCTAGAAATGGGTTATTAGTAGGTAGTATCAGATCAATATTACCTTTAAAAGGCTTGAATTCAAGCCCAGAGACCACTTTCTGGGCCAGTACAGGGATCAAACCTGGGTCCTCTTGCTCACCAGTTAATTGCCTAAACAATGTTAGTAGTTCAAATTTGTATTTGCCTTTGTTATCATTTGAGATGCCTTCCTCCAGCCAATCAGAATTTACAACCGGCTCAGGAGTTTCCAATTTTGCTTCTAATTCAAATTTCAATTCTGTTAAATGTCTACAGGGCTCTGTAGTTGTTCTGGATAATCCAGACTACAGAGCCTCCCCTTCTGGTGGTTTTCCCAATCATCAGAAGCTCCCCCAAGCTGTGAATTCTCAAACAGCTGTGGTAAATGACACCTAGCTGTTTGAGAAGGCCCAGCAGGGGTTATTGATTAATTTAAAAATATTTTTATTTTTATTTTCAAGCCAAGCCAAGCTTTCCCTGCCAAGTTCCTTCCCCAATATTATCCCCAACTCCCCTTGAAACTGCAAATTTTATATCTCTTGACAGCCTATATAAGGCTCCATCTTGTCAGAATTTTAATTGTTCAGTTAATAAAGTCAATTTACTTCCTATTTGATTTATTCTTTTGCCTGCTCTCCAGTCCTGAAATCAAACACCATGATGCTACCCAAGTCATCCCAATGGGGACCATTTGGGTATAAATGGTTGGTTTGGTTGCTCCTTGTCCAGTTCCTTACTGCAAGCCTATCTTTTGAAACCAGAGAAGATTCTGGTTCACCTCCTCCCAATATTCTGGACAAGACGTGGCGCCAAGTGGTACCAGGCGTATGGTACACCGCCACTCCACTGTCACAGAATCCCCCCATCACAGAGGAACCACAGGTCATGGGGGCCAGTCTGCCCACTCCTTCCTTGTTTCATACATTGACTTCTGTTTTCCTTCTAAGTTATCTTAGAGCTTACTTCATGTTAGGAAGATTCAATCCCCTTTTGGGTTGATATTGTCTTATTGGAGAATTGTTCCACATGGGGATGGTCTCTGTTCCAATTGGTTCTCTAATCACAGGGTTGAATCCATATGCGGCCATACACCTTTTGGGTGGTATGTTTCCGAGCAGATGGGTTCCTGACATGATGCAAATCTTAATTTGAGCATAACTCAGCAACCACTGGACAGATTTGGACATCCAAACACTCATTTTGAAGCCAAACACCAGTAAAGTCAATCTGTGCTAAATTTAGGCAAAATTGGATGCAAAGCCCAATGTGTGGGATTTTTCCAGAAACATGAGTCATGCTGTTCAGAAGATGCCCCAAAATCCCAGACTGATGCCACCAGCAGAGTCCCTAAGACTGTCTAGCAGATTTAGGAAGATTCTAAAGAATCTAATGGAATGGTATATAAAGGTGTTGCTCACAATGATCCCATTGTGATCATTCTAAGTTAGCCTTGAAATAAAGTTTTAGTATAGTTTGATTTAAATATTAAGTTCAGTCAGATGGAAACCAGTCAAGACCCTCTGGGCCCTGACAGTTGGGGGGGTAACTCTGTGTGTTCTTCCTTGAATACATGAGTGTATTTGTTTAGGAGTGCTGCAAGTTCTGGGCATTGGATCTTTTGTGTTTGTATATTATTAAATTTAGAGTACCTCATTATGTGGAGGGTACTATATTTGATTAGATATTCAGAGTCATCTTGGTTTATGATTTGAACAAATACTGTGTCTCTTAGAATGAGGTCATTGGGTTCTTTGAGAATGTTGAAATTGACTCCATTGTGTTTTATTGGCATGGTTTTTTGTTTTCCAACATACACTGGGATTCACTCAGGTGAACCAGTCCATGCCTGCTACAATGTTGTAGTTTATGCTGTTCATGACAAGTCCTTTGATGGACGTTTGTATGCCTTGGAGGTCAATTCTGAAGGGCGTTGTTTTGCCTTTGAGTAGAACTTTTGACTTGTCTGCCATTCTGGCGTATTTGAAGTTGAATTTGACAACTGGTATTTTGTACTTGGTTACAAAAGGTTTGCTAACTATAGTGTGTTGTGCACCAGAGTCAAATAAAATTTTATGTGTATGAGATTTGTAAGTGCATGGATAGACAAGAAGTTGTGAGTGATCTTTAATTTTTACGTTCATGAAAAGGAGGATTGCAGGACACATGGGATGCAAGCAGCAAAGTTTGTGCCTTGGTACAGTTTCTTATCAAGTTGGGGGAGACAGGGGCACTTAAGCCTGTTCCCCCTCCTCTTTTACCTGCTCCTCTGTTTTGAGACTTTGAGGCCAGAGAATGTGGGGTCAGATTCATAGCGGGTTGCTACTTCAGCATTGTTAACTTTGGTGGTGTCCTCTTTCTTGGGACAGGAGCAGTTTGCGCTTTGGCTGTGATTGCCATTGTTACAATTGGAGTTGCCATTGCTATGATTGGTATTTTGACATTTATTGACATTGGATTTTTCTCTGTCATTGCCGTTTGAGGAGCAGTTGCTGTTGTGTGCAGCATATTCCATATCTGCGCTTTTTTCTGCGTGCTTGGCTTCTACAATGAGCACAGGCATTGAGGTATTTGCCTCTGGGCAGATGAGGGCAGCAACAGAGGATTTCGTTCTGTTGATGAATGAGGCTTTGGTATGTACGTTATCAGCTTGTGCTGGGTTTTGGATCTTGCAACATATTTTCTCAAATTTGTTGGTGTAAGCTGCAATAGTGGTCTTCTGAGGAAGATCACTGTGCTGTATTGCAATGTCTTGGAGGGATTTGGTGACGCAGAAATTGTAGGTGATGGCCGCTTTGAACTCTTCCCAGTTGTCAAGCTGGCGTCAGTTTGTGAGCCAACCCAGGTGGCAAACCAGTTAGCTGCGGCCTTGTATAGGCGCTTGCTGGCTTCCTGGACCCATTTTTTGTGGGGGATGAGGCTGGCACAGAGTTTTGCGGCTGAGTGGTCTAGCCAGTTGATGACATTTTCTTTGTTTTTACCAAAGAACTTGTCAATACCAATTTATTTGGTGTTGGTAACTTCTCCTGCAATAGGTGGTTGTGTGTTTGTTTGTGGTTATAGAGAGAAACTGTAATGAATTATCTTGGTGCATGCTTTGGGTATGACCAGACCTTCAAATACGGTGCATCCACTAGGAATGTCTTCATTGATGTCATGGGTGCAGAAGTACGTCTTCCAGGTATCCTGGGATGTGGCCTGGTTGAGTATGTGGGCAAAGGTGGGCGGGTTCTGTTGAGTCATTTTCTCTTTCATTGGCGTGGTCAAAAACCGTAGTGCTACCAGTGATAAGGAGCGCCTTTTAGGGAAGCTTTGAATATAGAATTAAGAAGAGAAGAAGTATATTTTATTAGATAATACTTTAGACTTATATAACTTTAGCTGTGGCAGGGATTTTAGTTGGATCAAACCCAGGGGCTGGTCATGTGCTGGATGGGTTTGAGTTGCTGGATACCTGAACAGTCATGTGATATTAGTTTGCTGCCATTTCTGGTATGTCAAATGGTATATTTGAAAGGCACCAAATTGGGCAATGACTAGATGTTAGGTGTGATGGGAATAGTCAGAATACTTGTACATCCAGACCCTTGATATTATTATAGTTTTAAATAAAATATTAAAAGTTAAGAGAAATATGCAGAATTATTATATTTTGATATAGGTTTTATTTTAAAAATCAGAAAATATGGAAGAAAAAAGTTAAAAATACAGCATATCAAAAAATGAGAAGTTTTTATTATGTAAAACATAAAGTTTCATATGTGAGAACTGAAAAGTGTCAACATTATGAGTGACAATTAGTAAAAAAGCTGAATTCTCACTGTCAATTGCAAAAATTGTAGACATTATTTTTGACAACATTATCACTATCAACATTTTTTTAAAAATTTATTATGTTTTTTCATAATACACTTAATTAAATTTACGTAGGCTAGCAAAAATTAACCGTTTTCTGTGTATTTTAGTTCACATATAGAAATTAAAAAAAACATGAAAATAAGTAAAAAAAGTATCAAGGTTCTTTATTTCTTTATTAAAAATTATATTTGGGTAGTGATAATATGATATTCTACCATTTTGTATATGGGAAGTTGTTTAAATATTGGCTAAGATATTGAAAAGGGTAAAGTGTAGACAATATCATCTACAACATTCTTTATATGAAGTGAGATATTAATTTAGGTTTAATTGTGCCACTCTAATTTGCTTAATTCCACCCTGGCAGATGATCAAAAGTAATTAAATGACATTTACAAGTATCAACATTTTTAATAATAATATCTCTATAGTAACTTACATAGTAACTCACGCTTAAATTATTGGATTGCTGTTAGCCACCAATCCACTTAATATATTAAAGCTGTAATAAGTGCCACATATATATTTATTAGATGAACATTTCAACTATAAAATTTATGTGCACTGTCTTTTTCAATATAAAAATTCAATAATTTTTTTAAAATGGTCACTTAATTTTTTTATTATAGATGGTTCAGTTTTGTTATAAAAATAAATTATGCTTAAAATGTGTTGCCATTGACACTTTTACGTTGTGAAAACAAATAAAAAATAAACTAATTTTTATTAGTAAAAGTAAAGGAAAAATCTGGTTAAATCAAGTTTTTTATTAAGCTTAATATTAAATTGTGTTGAGATGGCCACAATTTTGTTGTGTTATCTGGGTTTGCACCCCTGAACACTTTAAAAAAAGAATTAAGCTAGCGCAACTAGCAAAAAACATAGGAGATTTAGAGTTTAGAGTCAACAGTGGCCATGTCAACAAAGTGTCAACATGGGCGCTATTGCTGCTCATCTGCCTGACCCAAGGAAGGGACCACCTGGAGACCTACATACAACAATTCCTGCACCTGGCAGAAGCAGCCAAGATCCTTGAAAATATATCTGGGTTAAACTTCATAAATGGTCTGAACCCATACCACGCCAGCCTAATGAGACACTATCAATGCAATCTCCCCAAAGACAAGCTCCTGGCTATTGCCAGAGGTATGGACTTTAGCCAACCACAAGGATACCACACTGAACAGCTCTGGAACAATCAAACCCCTGGTGTTAGTAGGCCTTGCTTTAAAAAGACCCCAGAATAGTACCAACACCATGTAAGAGGTGGGCTATGCTTCTATTGCCATCAGAGTGGCCACTTATCTAAATACTGCACTAGCTGCTCCAATAGAACCCAAGGAGCCACCATTTCATCAATAAACAATGCTTCCCTTTCCTATCCTATCATTGTCACTATTTTATGTTACCATGACCATGAGGTGAATACTGTAGCCCTTCTAGATAGTGGGGCAACCCTCAACTACATGGAATTTAGTCTAGCTGAAGAACTGGGTGTACCAGTCTAAGAAAACTCCCAACTGGTAACCTTGGGCAATAAGACAACATACCTATCACACAAATGCAAAGAGTCTGTCTCCCTGAAGCTAAATGGGAAACTCCTGCCTATCAGATTCTATGTCATGGAGAAGCTTCCAAAACCTGTAGTGGTAAGCTTTGAATGGTGGGTTGACCACCAGCTGAACTTAGACTACAAAAACCATCAGGTGACTGTCACTCATGAGAGCCAAACCTTATAGGTCCCATGCTTGAACCCTCAGCAAACACAGAGCTAAAAAACATCACCATGGGATCTTGCAAAACTGAGATCCCAAAATTTTGAAGCCTTTGGAGTCCTTCTTCTCAGAAGAAGAAGCCACCGCCTTGCCTAAACATAGTCAGTTTGACCACACCATTGATCTCCTCTCAGAAACCCACTCTAAAGATGGAACTGTTTACAGTTGCAATATGAAGGAAAAAGTGCCTTAAGAGAGTACCTGGGCAAGATTTTAAAGAAGAGATACATCCACGTCTTCAAATATCCCTGTTTGTTCCCTCTACTTTTTATTAAAAAGAAAGGTGGTGACCTACTTCCTTGTATATACTACTAGGACCTTAACAGAATCACTGTAAAAAGCAAATACCTTGTACCCAACACTGAATAATTTTCAGACCAGCTTTCAGGAGCCAATGTCTTCTCAAAGGTTGATCTGAGGGATGCCTTTAACCTGATCCAGATCAGGCCTGGTGATGAATGGAAGACCACCTTCAAGACTAGGCAAGGTCTTTAAAAATACCTGGTTATGCCATTTTATTTGTGCAATGAACCAGCACCTTTCAAAATATGGTGGACGTGGTCTTGGGAGGACTCAAGGATCAGTGTTGTGTAGCTTACTTAGATGACATCTTCATCTATAGTCACACCTCTGAAGAACATGTCAAACACCTTCAAGCTATCCTAAAATGCTTCAAGGAACACAGACTTTTTGTTAAACTCCAGAAATTTGATTTGATCCAAGAGGAAGTAGAGTTTCTGGGGTACAATGTACTGAAAGGGGGCTTTGCAATGACACCTGATAAAATAGAGGCCTAGATGTCATGGCCTGAACCTAAGAACTGCAAGGAGGTCAGAAGTTTCCTGGGCCTGGCAAACTTCTGGCAAGAATTTATCCAAAATTTTTCTTCTATCTTCTTGCCCTTGACCCATCTTACCTCTTATAAACACCCCATTGTGTAGAATGATGCCACCAGATCTGCCTTTGAGTTGCTAAAGAACGCCTTTGTTTCTGCCCCCGTCTTGGCAATGCCAGTTTACAATAAGCCCTTCATTATGGAAACAGATGCATCTGACTTTGTATTAGGAGAGGTGTTGCTTCAGGAGTGGCATAATATTAAGCTGCAACCTGTAGCTTAATACTTGAGGAAGTTCACTCCGCCTGAGTTGAAATACCCCATCTACAATAAAGAGATACTTGCTATTATCCAGTCCTTGAAACATTGGAGAAGATACTTGTGTGACGCCAACCACCCAGTGAGAATCATGACCAATCACAAAAACCTGACATACTTCTTTAAACCGCAACAACTGAATCAGCGTCAAGCTAGATGGGCCCTATTCCTAGCAGACTACAACTTATCAATCAGCTACAAACTTGGCAAGATTAATACTGTATCTGATGCCCTAAGCCAAAGAGCAGACTTTTTTCCTAGCGCCAAAGAGATTGAAGAATTCAACACTAAATCCTTGCTGTCCCCAAACATAATTGAGCCAATGATTCTATTTTTGGGACTAACCAGTAGAAAAGAAGAAATCCAACTAGCTCAGACTGTAGACCAGCACTGCATCTCCATCATGGAAGACTTAAATAAAGATATCAACAGTTGATACTACCAAACAGGTTACTCTTACATGGAAGCACCTTACAGCTATACAGACACAACTACATACCAGAATATCTACTGAATTTAGAGATACTGAAGGAATACCACAACTCCTCCATGTCAGGAAAATCTGGGCATACAAAGACTCTCAAAGGAGTCCGGAGAACCTACATGTGGCCCAGTATGAAGACAGAGATTGAAGGTTACCTCAGCAGTTGCAAGACATGTGGATGTACCAAGCCTAAGCAAGGAAAGTCAGAAGGATTACTACAACCCCTCCAGATTGCAGAAGGCCCTTGGAAGTTAGTATCCTTGGACTAAATTATGGAACTACCTAATTTAAAGGGATTTAATGACATATTTGTAATTTTTGACTGTTTCACCAAAATAGCTCACTTCATACCAACAACAACCAAAGTAACTGCAAAGGAAACAGCCATCCTATTCCATAACTGAGTATTCATGAACCACAGACTCCCACAAGAAGTGGTCTAAGACAGAGGCCCACAATTTACCTCCAAGTTTGGGCCCAAATACTAAAGGACTTGGGAATAAAAATATTGTTGTCTACTGCATGTCACCCTCAGAGATACAACCAGATCAAGAGAGTAAACCAGGTCCTTGAACAGTACTTACAATGCTACATTAACTTGGAACAGAACAATTGGGTAACACACCTACCAATGGCTCAATTTGTGTATAACAACCAAGAACACAGATCCACTGGTATTTCCCCCTCAAAAGCCAACTAAAAATTCAACCCCACATGGGATGCCCCCCTCACAGAGGAGGCTGACAACCCAGAAGGACAAGACTGGGTCAGCAATATCTACACGTGTCAAAAAGAATGTGCCCAGAACCTGAGAAGAGCAGTACAAGTATACATGGACTTTGCCAACAAGAAACAAAGCCCTGGCCCCCAATTAAAGTAGGAGACCTTGTGTATCTCAGCGCAAAAAACATCAAAACCACTTCCCCATGAGCTAGCTTGAGTCCCTGACAAATAGGTCCTTACAAGGTCTTACAGCACATTGGTACCATAGCCTACCAACTAGAACTTCCCCCAGATGAAAGATTCATGATATATTCCACTTCTCCCTGTTATTGAAAAAGAAAGGACCTTATCTCCTGCACCAGATAGTAAGAACAGTTACCCATCTATCAAAGTAGAAAGCTTCACAGAACACAAGGTTTAAGTCATATTAGGACACAAACTCCAATACCAAAAACCTCATTTTCTGATCAAATGAAAATGGTACCCAAATGAAGAGAGTACTTGGGAACCAGAATCCAACCTGGAGAATACCACTACTTTGCTGAAGGAATACAAGTCTTGGAATAAGCGGTTGTGCTCTACAAGCTCAACTATGGTAGTGTTACAGCAGGTTCCATAATGCCAGGAATTATTTGCCCAAGTCAAAATGCTTGAAAGGCTGGAAAGCTGTTAACCAAATTAACTGATTTGACAGATTTAAATCAAAAAGTTGATTGAAAATGGGTTACTGCCGCTCCAGTTTGCCATTTGGATTTGATTCCCCCTTTCAGGCTGACGCTGATAAATCACCGTAATCTGAGAGTCACTTGATACAATCTTATTTATCAGAATGGTTGTCAGAAGTTGGTCACACAAGGGTTCTTTTCAAACTGGACTGGATACTAACTAGACAAAGCAGAAGAAATAGGAGCCAAGGATGAAGGTAGTATTGCTTATTCAAATCTTGATATATATGAGAAAATTTTCACTGTTGAACTCTTAAGAGTTGAGTCCTCTCTAAAATAATTTTACTCAAATAAAATCAAATGATCTCCTGGTCTAACTTTATTTTATCATGCATCCTGTAGCTGGCCTGCTACGCTACATCCCTTATAATTTGATTCTCAGTCAAATTATTACCAGAAGATGGGGTCCTGCCATTGGTACTTTGTTGTTGTCTTCTCCCAATGTTAATCCAATGTCATCAAACCTTGGAGTTTTCCCTACTGTATATGAATCCAAGACACTTGATCCATCTCAATTTCCAGAATCATTTGCTGAATACACCTTGATTCTCTCCCAGGGAATTGTATCTGGGACTTTTTTGGTTAGGGCTAATCATTTTTCTTAATCCTAGTGTATTTTATGGAAATTTCACCAAACATTATTTGAAGCCTTGTTGGTGGTTAATCATCAACTCCATGTGGATTTGGGTGGTGATACCACACCACACAGAGACTGCTTCCTACTATCAATCATTTCTGTCACATGTAGGGGATGATGTCAGGGCCTAGAATGCCCTGGACAATCAGCTAGCCTTCCTAGAGACAAAGCAATCCCTTTCAGGGAATTCTTACCTGACTAAAACAATTTTTCTTTTATTTATGAAGTACAAATTTAAGATCTCCAATCAAGTTAGAAGCCAACAAAGTATTGGATGACTAAACCATTTTTCAAACACTTACCAGAACAGGGATCAAACCCAGAACCCTAAAGTGAAGTTAACAGTTAGTTCAAAGACTTAGAATCAACAAAAATACCTATATATACTGATTCAAGTCATTCAACTTTGATTTCTAACTTAAGGTCTGTCCCTGCAAGTGTTAACAAGTCACTTAAACACGTCACTTACCATGTGAAAGATGATTGGCTGCTTTTATCATTGTTGCTGCTCTCCACTTCACCTGCTCTACATTTGGGTCAGGCCCTGTAATTGTGTGAGGGTAACATTAAGTTTAAGCATTGCTTAATTGTGTTTTTTCTTGTGGCACAAATGATCAACCTCTCTTTGCACTTAAAGACAATACATACTATTTGGATCCAGCTACATACCAATGATAATAAGAGTATCCCCAGCCACTCATTTCAGGAAACTTGAAATCAATTCCTCTCATTTTTAATTTCCCTCTTATTTGTTTGTGGCTGCAGACCAGTTTATTTAAGAAACTCTTCTTTCATTATTTTCAATTGTTCTAACAATAAAGACTTATTTCTATTTCACATCTGCCCACACTTATCTTCTAATTACTTATTTTGAAACCATGAAAGGAATTTTATTCCTGTTATGGTTTATAGCTTCCTTCTTGCCTTTGGTGCTAGCCTTGGAGAACCCAACTCCAACTACTGACTGGCACAATTCATTCCCAGACAATGCTCACCAGAAGGAATCCATTGCCAATGGTTGGTTTAAATATCCCTCTGGTCACTGGGGTGCAAATTTCATTATGGTTGTTCTTCCACTCCTCCTCCTCCTCCAGAAGAACCTTTACTAGTTAGACCCAATGCTTCATTCTACCTGTTAACCTATGTGGTGGGATACTAACTTCCAGGTTGCTTCACCTCTATGATTGGGAGATCTGCCTATCTTGGCCACTTAGGCCATCTTGCCATAATCACTGTACCCATTGGATTAGTAATAGCAGGGCTCAACTTAGGGGCTTTGGCTCACCAGATAGGGAACTTGTTTCCTATCAAGTGGATCCCTGATACCCACAGTATGGGAAACATTACCAACTGCCTTCCAGAGAGAAAAACCCCTTTCAAATCATTAATGGTCTGGTATTTGAGAGGCCAACAAGCTGTGAATCCCTGGCATTGAATCTAATAATAAATTTGGGCCCATTTAATATTAGTAAATGATACATTGGAAGGGCAATTGTTTGATTGCGCAATTGGGCGCTTAATTGCTTGCGGGTTCTAAATATAGCTGTGGAACCTTGGCATGCTGAAGCCAAATCAAGGTTCATGTTGTAGCAGCCAATGCCCTTCCACCCCAGGTCTAATTGTGCAATTTCCAGGCCAAATCATAAGTATCACTGATAATGATGCCACCAGACCTCTGGTGGCACAAAAGGCTAAGTTTCCTCCAGTAAGTATAAATAGTGAGGAGGAGAAGCCTTCTTCACTGTTAACATTATAAAAAACAAACAACTTTATTCCCATGATCCATTATTTTCTTGTAGTAATTATCTATTTTTGCATCAATATAATTATTATGTTTGCATGTATTTGTGAATTCACTATACAATACAACAACACCTATCTGTTCCCTCCTGGTTCTTCTCCTGTCACTTTGGTTAAGCCATCTTTCACCTTTGACTTGGATTTCTTCCATAATCATCACCTGGATCTTCCTCCTGGTCACCCTAGAGTGACCATTCTGCCTACCATGAAGGAGATTCCTCTTACTCCCCCCTGCCCAATGTGCCTCCTGCCCTTGAAAGTCAGCAAGTTGGGTTTTGTTAACATTACAGTATTAGGGCTGCCCAATCAGGTTGTGCACCATACTAGAAGTTGGTGTCCCCTAGCTACAGCTGTGAACTACCTTTCCAGAATAGTACCAATTGTGTACATGGCCTTTCAGGCCCAGCCTGCCTCCCCTGTGGGAGTCCAGCTGGACTCTGTTATGGGCTGTGTTGTGTTTATACTTCTGGGAAGTATAATAAACAAAATAAAGGGGAAGATTAAGAAGAGAATGATACTTTATTGAATATGAATATATAATCTTATATAGTATCATGACAAGCCACATGTTGTCCATGTATGTTATGGAGGTCATGGGGCTTATCTGAGTAATGTTCCTCTTGAGTCACAAGGCTTAATCAAGCTGTGTTCCATTTAGGACCTGGATGAGTGATCCCTGTCATAGATGGTTAACTGATAATGGTGCCACCAGTTTATTGACTGGACAGTGAACCATTTGGTGAGCCACTTAGTGATTTACTTGGGGTGTTAATTCCCCAAGAGGGAGTAATCAAAGATGTTGCAATAGCTGTGACAGTTACAGTAGTTTTAAAAGCTAGGGCAACAACCAAAAATACCTCAGTTTTAAACAAAATGATCCAGATTTAAACAAAATCCAAGTTGGGCAAGATTCAGGATTCAAATAATTTAAACATTTTTTGGTTATAAAATTAAATTTAAAACAATAAAAAAATTCACTGGAACATTATACAAAATTATATCAAATATCAAGTAGCGTAGTTTAAACCATAAACCAAATGAACTGACGCAGCAAGTGAGATAGATGGATGCTGTTCTAGAATATATTATAATCCGATCAGGATTCAACTGAGGCATCAACAGAAGGACTAAAATGAAACAAAATTTTAGCAATCTAGAAGCAGGGTTACACAAACACAAAACAAAATGAAATAATACAAGATGTGTAGTATGAGTAGCCTAAAATAGAAAATTAACAGTTTAACAGCCAATTAAAAGCTATTCAATTTAGGAAAAGAGGCATTTTATTCATTTTCATTGCTCCTGACTTGTGTAAAATGGTTTTGAGAGCTTTCCAAATATGGACTCAAGATTAAAATTTAAAATAAATCATAAAATTTTAAACTTCTACTTTTAATTATTTTATTCTAGGCTTTTTTACAATGGTTTTCAACAACAGCAACATTTTTGATGACACCAGCAAACAAGCCAGCAGGAGCCAAGCTAGCTTTAATAGAGGTGAGGCTCAGGGCGTGGAGGCACCTGTTTAAACCCAAGCCTTTGATGTGGGTAACAAGGAAGCTGACCTGTACTTGACCCCCCAACCCCTATGGCTTTGACTTTTTCAATAGTCACTTTGCGCCCAGCTCTACCCCTGCTCTCTTACCCACCCCCATACAAGCTGCCAACCAACAAGCCAATCAGAATGGTAGCTCTGATTTGGAAAAATTTCCCACCAGCAGCCAACCTGCACCCCCTCAGCAAATCAGGCTTCATCTCCTTCAGCCCAGCACCCCAAACACAGAAGAATCACTTCCAAAATTCTCTAAGAAATTGTGGCACTCAACCTGTGTGATCTGTCCTGGGACAAGATTGCCACCCAATTGTAATTTACCCAAGCCACAATAATGTGGGAATTCAACAACCTGATGAATAAGAAAACCTGGTTGGGACGGCCAAGAGTCCCAAGAAGGCCCCAGAGTCCCAGATCAGTGAGGCCTACCCAATTATGCTTGATCTTTTTACAGCGGGACCCCAAGCTTCCCCTGACCCAGGTCTGGAAGCAACTTGTGCACCATGTCATTTGGGTGTCTGAGTGCATGGTGCAGCTCTGGATGCACAGAAAGGTGGCTTCAATCAGGGTGTTGACCAATGCTGATGGCAACCAATGGGATGGCAGTGAGGATTCCCCATATGATTATGCCATTGAGTCCACCCTGGTCTGATGCCTGGCAAGTCTATTTAATGAAATCATGTTTATCTCATATCACAAGATATCAATAGCTTTTGATAATTTTGGTGAGCAAGGAAAAGCTGCCACCAAGAATGGAAGGGAGAAGGTCAATAGGGGGACTTTCCTTGATGAATTTCTGGCTGTTTTGGACAAGGGTTTTGTCTACTATTGGAAAAACCTGGATTTCACCAATGGCTACAAGTATAGCCGTATCCTTGGTAAATTTCTTGACTACTGGGGTAGCTTAAATTCAACCCCTTACTGGGGTTTCTTGAGCCACCAGATGGAGGGTATCTTCACCACCCTTGAGGCCATCCAAAGATGCAGGCACCAGGCCTCTGTGTACCCAGCTGGCCATGCAGACATCCATCTGGCTGATTTTGTGTTCTTTAATATTATGGAAACAGTCCAGGAGCACTGCCCCCAGGCTTTTAACAATCTATACCTTGGGGTCCTTGACCATGATTCTCTCTTTGGTTGCCAAATGGTGGCTAACTTGTTTGCGCAGATGGGTTTCCATGTGAATATGGGCAACCAATCACAGAAAGACATGTGCCTCCCACCCCATGCCACAGCAGCCTACCAGCCAATTGGACAATGGCCAACAAGAAATACAATCAGCTATATATGGCGACCATCACGTGCAATCCTCCTGCCTCTACCCTCGCCACTACCACCCCTACCTGCCAGCCCCACCCACCCAATCCCAGGCCCCTCAGGCCAGCACCACCTCTACACCTTCCTTCCTACACTATTATGCCTACTAGACATCTCTCTTCCCCACCCCCAATAAACTCCCTGTCACCAAACATTTTCTATTTATATTATATTTATTCTGAATTCCAATCATTAATTTTCTCTTTGTTTATAGTTGGTTTTATTCTTTATATTCAGTTTATTTATATAAAACTGTATATTTACTATGCCATGTATCTAGATCCAGAACACAGTATTTTTAGCACCCAAACACAGCCCCTTGTGAAAATAATAACAACAATTTGGTGATCAACCAAATTTAAATTAGAAAATTATAGGTTAATTGTGTTTAGATAAAGTTGTTAGTGATCTGAATTCAAAACCTTAATGATAAAATTTAAGCCAATCAGGAGCCAAGTGATAAAGTGATTGTTGTGACATAAAGGGTCATTCAATAATTCTTTGATGTATGTGCGCTGCTTAATCTGATTGGCTGGGTGTTTTGCCATTGAGTGCTATTGCCACTGTGGCAAGTTGTTGGTGGAATAGTGCCCAATCAGCTTCTGGGTTAGAACTAGTCCATCAATAACTTGCCACAGCAGCAATTGTAAATTCACTGCCACCTCTAGCTCTGGATTAAACTTTTTCCCCCGCTGCACCAAAAAAGGGCCAAAAATTACAGCCAAGCCACTCAATTCTCTAGGAGATTTAGCTCATATTGTTGATGAGAGATTTGTTCTGGCCTACCCTGCAGACCCCCCAGCTTTAGCTGCCCTGGCCTGGGAAGAAACACTAGTCAATTTGAACTATTTGTTAGCATGGTGTTGTCCTCTCTTAAAAACAATCACTACTGCCCAATCAAATGATGCCACATCTAGGACAAGAAATTCAAATGAACCTGAACTGGTTGAGTTGTCTTCCAGCCAATCAGGTGGACCCGCGGAAATTACTCTGAAACTCTCCAGCACCCCTGGCTCTGGCCAGCAAATTTTACCACCCAGCCAATCACATGCAACACAAAATAGTCAGGTGACCATCTCCCAGCAACTCATCCCCTTTTAACAATGCCAGGGGACTGTGGGTACCCTGCTTGTCAAATGTCAATTTCATTAAAGCTTGGAATTTGGTTGCACTTTGTATTTTATTTTAGTACTTTGGTTGTTTGGAACCCTGTTCCTGGTTCCTATCATCTAAAAATTAAAGTGGTAGTAGTTTTTGTCTTGCTTACCTTAAACTCCCCAGTTTTGAACCCGGGAACTCCTCTGGACTCTTCCAAAGAGGCTTCAGTGTATAGTTGTTAACTACATTTGCTTTTGAGTTTCAAAAACCGCCTTTGAACTTCAAATTCTATTTAAATTTCATTATAATTCCTACTGTTTTCTGATTTTTCTTTGAATTTTCTGTTTCCAAACCTTTTTTTGCCCTTTCTTGAGATCCAAGATCTCTGAGATCACGCCCAAGCCATCTGAACCTGCTCTGCTGCTTCTTTTGGCCTCCCACTTGTGGCTGCCCCTGTGACTCATAATTTTTATTGTTTGTCATACAGAAATTTTATATATCTTCCCCAAATTTTGAGAAGATCACAACAATGATACTCCCTGTGCTAAAATTTGTTGTGTTTTCTTTGGCCCTGTTCCTATTACTCCTTTGGTCAACCTCGCCAGACTTGTGTTCAAAGATCACTTCTTCTGCCTGCCTTGTGGGGGACCACCCTTCTAGCCTTCTGAATTTTCCTAGTGGTCTCTTTCTCTCTTGAGAGGCCGTGGTGAAAAGCTTGATATGTGATGATCTAGATTTGAACATTGGCAATTATATATCACCCTCCACCAAGGGAGAGAAAACATCAGTGCCTCCCCTTTTTATCCTGGATGAGAGCGCTTTGGTCCCCCCTGAGGTTCTTGAGAGTCCTCCTCCCATTGCCTCTTGTGCTGCTTGGGTGATCACTGGCCTTGTGTTGATGGGATTGAGCTCCTACTTCCCTCAACTGTCCCCAGTGTCCTCCTTCTGGTCTCCCCTTAGAGTGGCCATCCTAGTTCTTCACTGGGCAGCATCCTGGTGGTTCCTTTCTCCGGGATGGGAGCCAAGCTTAGTTAGTTTTGCCCCCCTCTCTTACAGCAATAGCACTCAATGGAAAAGCATCCAGTCAATCAGATTAATTAGCCACATGAATCAAAGAATTATTGAATGACCCTTAATATCACAACAATCACTTTATCACTTGGCTCATGATTGGCTCAAAGCTTATCATTAAGGTTTTGAATTTGGATCACTAACAACTTTATCTAAACACAAAAAACTTATAATTTTCTAATTTAAATTTGGTTGATCACCAAATTACTGTTAATATTTTCACAAGGGGCTGTGTAAAGTGCTAAAAATAATATGGCAATTAAGAAAACAATGCTGACACAAAGCAAACAACACATATTGAGATAAGCGTAATAGCATATACACAAAGTGTAAAAAGATGGGATAATGTAGTAAATGAGAAAACAAAGATGGATAAACAACAAGGTAATAGTATCAGAGTAACACAGATTTTATTGGGGTGAAAGCTATAAAAACATGTGGAAATGTTAGTAATAAATCATATGAGAGAACTAGAGAAGCTGCTAAAGGATCTAGACTTGGCAATCACCAAGATCAAAGAAATTGACCTTAAGGTCAAAGAAAAAGTGAAGTCTGCCATTCTAAAAGACAAGAAAATCAACAAGGTGTTGGCTAAGGCGCTTATGATCAAGATGCTAGACACCTCTGAAAAAAATCAAGTGTCTGCTCCACATTAAAAAACTGTAGTTGAGTGCTTCCAATTAAAGTCTTTTCCCCTATCTGTGCTGTCTGTCTGGGTTGATAACCCCAAGATGTATGCACATTTCAAGCCAGAAAAGCAAGCCAGAATAAAGGACACCAAATTTTTGGTGCAATTGCTTGCAACAATAATGGTCAAGCTTGCCCAAGCTGCTGGCAAGAGGGAAGCTGTAGAAGGTAATATAAAAATGAGAATTAATAAAAATTTTAAAATTATTATCTGTTTTTTAGAAAAAAATTGACGGAAAAATACACCAGGTCCTGGTCCTGTATGTCCCCACTACTTTTAAAACAGCAGGCTTGACCTGTCAGCAAGGCTCTAAGTAATCAGGTTTATGACCCAAAATTCAATTATAAAGTCACTTGAAGCCAAACTAGGAAGTCAACTTGAATTTTCAAATCCAACAACATGAACAAATGTTGGTCCCCTACGGTGGATACCTTGTTTTGGTGCTTGACTCATTACCAGGATCAAGCCACCCCCTTCACTATCCCACTGTGTAATCAACACTATCATGTTCCTGTTATCCTTGACTCACAATAACTATATAATCATTACCTCTCAATAAATAATATTATATAGTTTCTAAATATTTCCCCCTTGTAACTCTTCTAAAAAAGCACAGTTACAACACTACCTTCTACTCCAACTATGTCAATCACGTGGCTAGGCAGCTGGCTCTATCCCCCCTGTTTTACAGGAGCTTGAAGATAAGATCCACAGTCCTTTCCTATGTCACAGAAAGCTTTAGCTGGGATGACACATGGGGAAGAGGCATCCAAGTGGGTAGTTACTACCTACAAGGATGTCTGATTAGTCTGCCTGTACCCAGTATCTCTCAGTGGAGTTTACTATGTAAACTCCATTAAGCTTTTTTGTGACGTCCTGGAGACACTCTCATTTAAGAACATACTGGAGATAAGCTGGGCCCATGTGGCTGCTTACTTCTGCTTCCTGTTGGAGCACATGTTCCCTTACCTACTTGAGAACTTCAGGTGTGTGGTGGGTAAATTGGCTGTTGCAGATGCAATAGCTATCAAGAAGATCAAAATCCTCCTGGCAAATTTTGGGCTGTCCTGGAGCGCTGATGAGACAGAGCTCTCTGCAGTCATAGAGCTGACCTTTGCTAAAACAAAACACAAATAGAAAATAAGCGCAGTATTCAACAAACTCTACAAGTTTACTGAAGCCTTTGCCCAGAAAATGCTTCACCTTGTTGTTTACCTGGAGCTCCTCTTTTATTTTGGGATAAACGCCAATGTAGAGGACCTGAGCGCTGTCTTTCTTGGGATTGGCAAGGCCAGGCTCTCCCTGGAAGGGAAGAAGGTCCCCCTGGGATATGACTTGGTGAATCATGTTATCCAGGACGTCCTGGTCCTGGCTGGCATTTACAGGTCTGTAGCCCCACCAGAAAAGCTGCTCCTGCATTCACACCTAAAAATTCTCCCTTTTACCAGCTGTAAGGAGTACTTTAATCAAGGTTTATTCACCACATATGGTGTGCCAGTGTAGGTTGTGCACCACCTCCATTGCTGAGTGGTTACATACCTACAAACTCACTACAGGTGCCCTTAATAAATTCTCTCTTCTAATAAAATTCTTTATAATTTATATTATCTTTATTATAATTAATTTTTAAGCAATTTTTTATTCCAGTGATCTATTATGAAAAATCTTAAAGCAGGTCTTTATACAAAAATAATAATTTTTATTAATAAAAATCAGATAAATCTTGATAGCTTTATCTTTTTACTTTTTTAATTACTTTTATATATTTACAGACCAGTAGTGTTACGGTAGAAAACCATACTGAAGGAATAGTGTGCCCCTGTAATATCAGAAACCAGCAAAGAACTGCCGCCAAACCATTGAGAGAAATAGAAAATTTAAACACCATCATTGACAAAAAATGTTTCAAAGCCAGGGTTGCTTAAGTAGCCCTGGAAAATCTGGATTTGCTGTATTTTTCCACAAATAAATACAATAAGAAAATCACATGTTATATTCTATTTGGGGATGGCAGTGCTTGACCTGCTGGTTGCCTGGATTTTTTTAATTATGATGTCATTGACTCAAATTCTAATGCAGGCCCCCCAACTGCTGAAAATATTCTTGCCAACCAATCAGATACCATGGAATTCCCTCCTCCCCATTATGATAATCCACATGTTTGGTGATTTGCAGGCGGGGCTAATGTTGGCCAAGCAAAAGTTTGGTTGTTTGTTGCAGATAGAGGCCTAGTAGGTAACATATGGCTACTAGGTGTAAGTAAGGTGAGCCTAGTAGGTAACATAGGACTACTAGGATAAGTAAGGTGAGCCTAGCAGGTAACATAGGACTACTAGGGTAAGTAAGGCCTGTCTGGTAGGTAACAAAGGACTACCAGAGGTAGATGTTGCCTCCACCCAGCAGAAGAGATTGGCTGCTTTGGGCTATAGTTCTTCACTTAGCAGGGAACTGTGGCTGCGGAAGGGTGAAGACTGAATTAACAAGCAGGGAACTTTTTTCTGTCTGGGGGGAGTAGGTTTTGGACCCCTGGCAGGTAACGCGGGCTGCCAGGGAGGGGAAGAACTCTGAGGGCTCTACATACCCTAATACGCTTACAGGAGGTCTGTGAGCAAGCATCCTACCTAATGAACTGGTAGAGTGTCCTTGTTCATGCCCCTATGTAAGCTTTGGGGGAACCCAAAGTGAGCATTGGAGGGCATAGATTTGCTCAGAGGTGTCACCAAGGCGGTTTGCTCCAGGAAGCAAGCTGCAGAACTTGGTATGATCAGGCCTCTGGGAAGTAGATCTGATTACTCTGCAACTGAAAGCCCAGACTTAATCATCTGGGTGAGTAAAGACAACACATAGACATTGATATATGGTTGAATGGCCTAAGTGGATTGCCACTTGTGAGGTCCCAGTCAAACGCCAGTCAATGTAGACTCATTCCTGGGTCTACAAGTTCTGGAAACAGGGACTGAGATAAAGAACCAATGTGGTTCACGGAATTAACAGAGAAGACTAGCAAGAGGGACTGTTTGATCACAGTGAAGGCTAGTTAAGGGCTGTTGATTCATATTAAATTGTGGGAACCAATATGGTTCAGTGTGCAGAGAGAACTAAGTAGGTTCCTAGTGAGGATTTGTTGAGGAACTGGTTCAGGATAAGCTGAAGGACCAGGAGATTATGATGCAGGACTAGCTGATCATAATGCAGGATGGTCAAAGGGCCAGAAGTTTGTGTTGAAGGACTGAAGAGCTGAGAGGATGTGAGTGCAGGAGATAACCTGAAGGAACTAGCCAGACTGGATACAGAGGCTGGAAGAGCTCAAGATTTGCCAGGGAAACATGACAGGAATCACGGTGAAACTGTTTGAAACGCAGAGCAGTTGTTTACCCAGAGCAAGACAGCCTCAGGTTTGAACCAGGGTCAAGAGCAAGTCATCCAGGGAAACCTTTTTGGCAAAACCGTTGAATCAAGGTGTATGATTGGCTTTGAGCTGAAGTCTGTTTGATCAGTGTTTTGAGGGCTTTAACTTAAGAGTTAAAGCCTAAAAATGAAGAGCAGAAGCAGAAAATTCAGGGCTTTCATTGGCTGAAGTAAGTTTAAAGGTTTTATATATTATAGAAGAAGAAAAACAGGATAGTTTAAGCTTTGAGGAGCCAGAGTTCTAAGAGAGGTTTTTGGTCTGAAACAAGGGGCTATAAAAGGGAAAGCTATCTGAGACTCTTCAGAGACTGGCTGGATCAAGTGGATTACAAAGGCCACAAGAGCTATAGAGGAGCCAAAGACTAAGAGTAGGAAGCCAGAGCTAGAACAGACTGCCAGAGTTCAAGTTTAAGGTGTCAGAGTCCAATTTTAAGGAGCAGGCGTCTAAGTCTAAGGAGCAGACGTCCAAGACTAAGGTGCAGGAGTCCAGACCAAGTACAAGGAGTCCAAGATATTTTTGGAGAACTCCAAGTATTGGCAAATCCATATTGTTTTCTTGACCCCCCGGGCCATATACCATAAGGTTTCTAAGGGGATCTTCCTTCTGAGAGTGAATAAAAGCCCATTTTGACCCCTATACATATTTCTGAGATACATTTCCCCTTACTAGAGAATGCCAGCTTCTTCCAGCCGGTCTCTAGCTATAATCCAGGACACACTTGAGGACTGGTGGACAGGAACCCCACACCCATCCTGAATCACCTTAAGACTTTCCTCACCCCACTCTAGAAACTTGTTTCTAGATAGTTTATTTTCCCTGAATAAAGAAGTTATACCCAAAAAAATGATTGTTCACTTGAGGCTATTTGCCACTATCCTTGATAGCTGGCATCTGTCATGGTCAAGGTTGTCGTTGACTCCTTGGTGGCCCCCTGGCCCACACTCTGAATTTTGGTCCCCACAGATCCTTCTTCTAATTTCCTCTTGCAAATTCTTTGCTCATTGACAATTTTTGTTACCATCTTCTGCTACACATCCCCAGGTGCTAAAATGTTGCATTCATCCTTCTAATTTGGTATTATTCTTCTCAAAAAAATGACAATTTTTTAATTTATCTACATTATCTCTCTTTTATTGACACCACTTACCACTTTACTCTAACAATTAGAGAAATGACTTATATTTATAATAATTTAATATTAAGCGTTTGGGAAATCCCCCACAGAAGACAAAATAAAACATAAATTACAATATAAAATTAAGTATCTTAGTCAGTGGCGCTGTTATATGTGATTGTGACTTGGAAGCTTCCAAGGATAAAATGATAATCCATAAATCCAAAAGAGTAAATTAAAGAATATGAAAAATAGTCAAATTTTTAAACCTTTAGTTGATTGGCTATTTGGCAAGGCATGCAGGGATAAAAAACAGTATGGCCATAGAATATTGGCAATGGTCTCAGCTGGGAGGGTGTGGTTCCTAGCCTGGAGCAAAATAAACAGGTCCTCAGGCCCTGTTGGGGTTCCTTGCTTTAAAACTTGCTTGAGTCACCCAAAGACCTCCTCAATGGGATTTAGGAATGGGGAATAGGCAGGGAGGAAGAGAAGGCGCAAATTTACTGTGGCCAATTTCTGGGGGCCCACTGCAATGCTGGTGTCAATTAATGGAAATTCAGCAAGAATATCTACCACTTTGTGGAGATCAATGTTGTCCAGTACAATTACATTGGTGAAGCAAAGACTTGTGCGCCTCAGGTGCTCCTGGATCAATTGGAGAAAAGATAAGAAGGTACTGCTATTGTGAAAACTAAAAACGATTTGATACAGCTCAATCCCCTTAGGACTGAGGAAAGCCAACATCAAATAGGCTGTAGTGCAGACTGCAGCACACCAAGCTACCCCGTAATTTGAACCTTTGGGGACATAGCCATAGGCATTGTGCATAGACAAGGTGAATTTCAATTTGTCAATATAGAAGAATTTGATTGTTCTTTTGTTTGTTAGGGCGGTGTACGCCTCAGTGTAGTTTTTATGGACATCAATGTTAGAAGGAGTGTTTTTATTTTAGGGGGATCCCCCAAGTTTTTCTCACAAAAATTGAAGACCCTTAACCAAAAGGTAGTGGAAATTGAGGCCTCAACCCCAGAAGTATAATTGACCATGACCTGTATATTTTTCAGTTCAAGATGGTAATCTTGGGTTATCTACTGGATGATTGCCCATTTGTGCTCCTTGGTGAGCATGGTTGAAACACACAGGGATTTCTCTGCAGCAAGGATATGGCCAGTATTGATGAATTTGTTGAATACCTTGCTGGCATACTTTTAATCTACCCCAAAAAGAGCTGTGGCTGTCTTTTAGTCACCAGATTCACACATAAGTCTGAGCAGGATGATTTTCTTGATATCAGGGATGCACTTCTGGGCGGGCTTAGAAGGAGTAGTTGAATCTGGATCCTGCTCAGGGACTGGCACACAAGGCATGGGAACCTTGTTGTAGAAGGCACAACCTTCTTGAGCACCTTTTGCCCATCTGCAGCTTAGAAAAACTCAGGCTTGTTGTCATCTTCCTGGGCGCCATCACTGACATAATGCTTGTAGCTAGTCTCAAGCACAGGCTAAACCTTCTCCATCATGGCTCACAGGACCAAATCTTGGCAGTATACAGTGTTAAACACATACAAAGTATTTTTATTTCCTTGTTTATAACTGTTTTGGTAGTGATGATCTTGGTGGGCTTCTGGGTCAGCTTGGGGACCCAAGGGTTGATGCTCTGCACCCTAGCAGCTTGTGCTCCTTGAGCCAACTGTGTCAGTGCAGCATCACTATTGAACTCTCCTCTGTCTCCTTTATGAGTAGGCACTTGTGTTGCACTAACTCTGTTCTTTGACCCATGGGGGCAACCACAAACACAGTGCACAACTGGTGCATTGATACTCTGTTGTTGTGTTCCTTCCATTTTAATAATTTAATAAAATACTAAATAAAACTTAATTAAGTTACACACTGGTTTTTAATTTTTGATTTTTATCTGAATATGGATATTTCTTTAGTGTTTTCCCCACCCAATATTCCAATTATATGTTTTTTATCTCTTAATTGGCTGTTTTAGGTTTTAAAACACTCTTTTATAACACCTAAAATAATTTTCACCCTTTCCTCCAGATTTTACACCAATTTAAGCACTCAACACAATAATTTTAAAACTTATGTTTCAGATTGTGTGCCTTATTTGAGATACCTTGGTATCATTCTTGATCAAAATATATTGTACACAATGATTGAGTGGTTTTTTTACATATTGAGTTACTATTGTGTTTTTTGTTTGAGTTTTGACTCACTGCGCTTGAGTTTATTTTGCCACCAATTTACATAGTAAGCATGTGTACACCAAAAGTCAACTCACACCATTTTGTTTGTGAATCCTTGTATTTTGGATTGTATTTTGAATAGTCTTGCTTGGCGTGTGAGCAATTTATTGCTGTGCTGACCTATTTTATCCATTAACACCAAAAATCCCTGTTAATAGAGTGTATATTTTAACCTGATAGCTGGAATTTGCTTAAATCTGAAATTATTTTGTTTGAATCTGAGATATTTTTAGTTGTTGCCATAGATTTTAAAACTACTGTATGGTACCCTATACATCATATTACCAAGCGTCAAAACTGTACCCTATGTACCGTTAACAAAAAATATTGACACAATCCTTTAATAACACAGAGATCTGAGCCACACACATAGTAAAAATCTGCATGAATATTGCAAGATACGCTACTGGTGTCCCAACATACTGAACAACATTAGAGAGATGCTCAAACATGTTAATTATGTGAAAAGTATGACCCCTTCAAGGCCCCATCAAATCAGTGATGACAGTGTCAATAACTCAACCATTCAAGGTGTGGGCGCTGGAAATTGTGGGACCCATGTCTGAAGATAACAAAGGCAAAAAGGGTCACAGATATAGTTTTCCTGGGTGTGACTTGGCCAAAGCGCCACCACATGATATAACCTGGCCCAAAGCCCTTCCTGTTTGTGGCAATCATAGATTTAAATCTAAAAATTGATCACAAGTGGGTGATAGCATAGGAAATTGGGTCCAAGTCAGGCGTGCATGCTCACGCCCAATTTTAACTCCTTTAACCTATTGATTGTCCAATTTTGACCTCAAAGAGGATCAGTTAACAGCATATAGAACCACCATTGATGGTATTTTTAAGCTATCTAAATGCTGTGTAAAATGATTCCAACTCATCAAGATGTTCCTAAAGGCTTTAAGTAACAATTTTCCCCACCAAACTACCTTAGAAGTCTGATATTTTTCCCAAATAAATTATCTTACCTGATGATTCACTTATTTTAATATTTCCAAATCATATTTGTAATAACTAGATTGCTAGATTCTGCCTTCTCACCTCTGCAATTCCCTGGGAATCTTCCTCCTCCTGATGAAATTATTCCTGAAACCTAAAAAATGGAATGCAAACCTATCTATGCTGCTGATTCCTTAACTCTAATTCATATTAAGGTCTTCCTGTTATATATGTAACTAATCTTATGCTTCACCTTTTCTTATTCACTCATCAAGGGTTGACATTTTCAAGTAAACATGCACCGTCTCCTCCTCTTTGGTAATGCCATCCTAATTTGGGTGTACATTCTCATTTGATTGATTACAACAAGCTCTCACTCTACTTCACCTTGACAAAAAGTACACTATCACAGACATCAACTCTGCAACTAGGTGGCCCGTGGCAGATTTCAGGGATCCACTCATTAGGGAACCTTTCTCCAATCAAATGGAGAAGAGCTCCCAAGTTAAGCTTAACTAGAGTGGAGCTAACTGGAGTTTATATCATTAGCATATAGAGAAGGTGACCAAATAATCAAAATCTTTCTGAAAGGGTGTTATGAGACTGAAAAAATAGTAAATGCTGGTGTATCCCAAAACCAGCCAAGGGGCCTTGTGATGAATTATTGGAGGGAAGCAAGCAGTTTTAACGTAGGGAGCATAGCAGTGACATGGACAAAATTGATACCAAATGGACTCTTCAGTTTTATTAGTGGGTGTGGGTTTGGAAGTTTTGAAGTTCACATTTGCCTGGCCATATCCTATTAATACAAAAAAACCTACACAAAAAGGATAGGTTTCATGTTGTTGGGGATGAACTCAATTTATCTACTAATCAGATTAGAATTTGAAAATATAGATTTCATTTGAGATTGTTTGAGAAGAATAAAATTGTTAGAGTAATTTGCTCAGAAGGGAATTGATAAGGAGCGCCCTTTTAGGGAAGCTTCAGTTATTGAATTAAGAAAGAAGAGAAGTATATTTTATTGGATAATACTTTAGATTTATATAGACTTGGCTGTGGCAGAGATTTAGTTGGATTTAACCTAGGGGTTGGTCATGTGCGGAGTGGATTTGAGCCACTGGATACTTGGATAGTCATGTGATATTGCTTGGTTTCCATTCCTGGTATGTCAAACAGTATAATGGAAAGGCACCAAATTGGGAAATGACTGGATGTTGAGTAGGTTGGTGGTAGCCAGAATGCTTGTACATCTAGATCCTCAACACACACACCCTTAAGGGGTTACTCTGGTACATCAGGAGGGGGCCTTCATCTTAACTGCTGGCACCTGATGTTCCTGGTGTTGTTGACTAGTTGATACCAGTCTGATCAAGTTTTCTCCTTTGCTGAGGCGGAGACAGGTTCTGTGGTATTTCTTAACAATGGGGGTTTTGGCACCTTGAAATTTTACTAGATAGGTGTTCCTGTCTGGCATGTATTTGATGATTCTTCCTGGTCCTCTGTGTACTGAATCTAGTTTCTTTCTGTTTCCAGATAAGATCCAGAAGGGGGAGTTGATGGGGAGTGGTTCCTCTGTAGAGGTTACCTTTTGTGCTTTGAGCCTTTTTATTTCTGCTATTTTGGCTTTAAGGCATATGTGTTGTAGAGTTAGTACTTGTTCTACTGTAGGGGGTTTCCCCAAGGGATCTTTATTTATGGTTGTTTATTGCGGGTAACTATCTCTGGTTTATATCCATATGTTATTTCAAACAGTGAGTAGCCTGTCCCTTGATTGGTATGGACCCAGGATACTAGTAAGGCATGTTTCACGTATAGTGGCCATGTGTCTTTGTCTTTGCCATCCATTATTTTTTCTAGGGTCCTGATAAGGCTGCTATTTAGGTGTTCCACTCTACCAATAGCCTGTGGCCTGTATGGAGAGGTTGTGGAATGTTTATTGTTTTTGGATTTTAAGTTGTTTTTACTATGTGACATGACAACTTGATTGCTCCATCAGTTATGATGTAGTCAGGGGTTCTGTAGTTAGCTATGATTGCTTTATTAATAAATCAGTTTATGATTTATGCTTTGTGGTCCTTTGTTGCCCAGAAAATGGGCCAGCATGTAGCAAAGTCAATGGCTACAATCAGGAAACATTGGTTTGTCTTAGTTTCTGGGAAGGGGCCCACTACATCCAGTCTCCTACCTTGAATGGTTCAGGGCCAGGTACTGGGTTAATTTTTGGCTGGGGAGCCTTTCTGCTGGCATATTTCTTGCACACTGTGCACTTTTTCAGAACATCAACTATATCTTGTTTGAGATTGGGCCACCATACTGTTGAAAATGGGTACACACCGGCAGATTGAACAGGAGAATTAGTAGACAGGGGCACATACTCACTATATGCCTTGTAATGTGAAGATTTAGAAGACATTGACCAACTTAATTGTAATGATTGTTTTTATTGGGTCTTATACAAGTAGGAAAAAACTATCCCCTGGGTGTCTACTGCCAACGCCTTATATAGGGGTATTATCATATTACTAATCACCAGTTGCTGGCAATGTCTTCCAAGACATTCCAGTGCACTGTAGAGTCTTGGCTGGGTTGACAGAAGAGGGAATGACCTTCTATTTTAGGGCACAATCCTGCAATGCCTAGCACAAGGGCACCCTTTGCTAGCGCATTAATCAGTGATCCTTTTTAAGATAAGCAATCACTTCAATATCTGGCTCTAAACACAAGTCAAATAGGTCAATCAAATCAACCCTGGCGCCTCGTTGTTATTTCCTTTCAAAGCTGGCATCTCAGTGCTTGCTGTAAACTAGGGCGGCACTCTGGCGCTCACAAATAATCATGTTGGCGCCTTGGCGCTTGATGTAATTTATTGTGGCGCTCTTGTGATTGTAATAAATTGTGCTGGTGCCCCAGCGCTCATTGTAAACTAGAGCGGCACTCTGGCGCAAAGAATAACTAATGCCGGCGCCGTGGCGCTTGTTATTTAGACTGGCGGCAGTGTGGCGCAATTAATCCTTAGCCACAACATCATGGCCCACTAATCACACATTTAATTATATGGTAAGTTGGCACTCATTTCCAAAAGGGTAATTAATTAGCCCTGGTTAATTGTCAATGGCCACCAGATTAATTAAGCTTTCCACAATCCCTGGTTATCAGTTCTTTACACATAATATCTCTTTAAACATGAGGTATAGGTTGTTAGCCTTTGTATGTCCTAGTAGGCGCTAATGTCTTAATATGGTGTCAACTCTTTGTGCAAGTGGGATGTAAGGGACATGTTTGTTGCTAATGATTTGGTATCAGTGCCATTTGATACATGGAAATATTTTTTATTTCTTACTAATGTATTGTGGGTTACCTGATGTATTGTGGGTTACATGATGTGTTGAGGGGTCTTTTACTTTTTTCTTGTACTCAGTGTTATATAGGTTGGGCCAGTCAAGATCCAGGTGGTCATAATGATCCTCTCTTGGCTGGCATAGCCTAGAGAGAGTATCAGTTGTGACCAGCTCTGCCCCTTTTTGTATTGGATGTCCAGATTGAGCTGCTCCAGCAGGGACATCCATTTGGCTTGTTGCCATACAAGTGTGTTCTGAGTTTTGAAATAAATTAAGGATTTATGGTCAGTTAGTACTCAGATGTTTAAATGTCCTTCTAGATAAAATCTCCATTTCTTGCATGTGTGATATATTTCTAGCAATTCCTTGTTGTGTATTGGGTACCTCTGCTCAGTGTTGGTTAGTTTTTGACTTTTGTAACATACTGGCAGGAAGTCTTGCTGCCCTGGCTGGCAAATGCATAGGACTGCGCCAATGGCGGTGGACCTGGCATCCAACTCAAGCTTGTAGCACCCATTGTTATTAGGGTATTGCAGGATTGATGCTTCAATCAAAGATTGTTTCAATAGTTGGAAATTCTTGTCACATTCTGGAGTACAGATGAATTTCTTTTTGGTATTATCCTTGGTTAAGTCATTGATTGGTGCAGTGAGCTTTCTGCAATCTTTGATGTATTTCCTTAGGTAAGCTACCATTCCAAGGAAGCATCTAACTTGTTTAACAGAGGTGGGGAGTTGCATGTTGTTTATGGCTTTTTTGTCTGGATCTGCTTTGATACCACTGTCAGAGTTCAATTTGGCCCAAGAAAAGGAGTTCCTTTTCCATAAATTGACACTTACTTAATTTTGCATAAAGTTTGTGCTTTGCAAGTCAATTGAGTGTCTTGCAGATATAGTGAGGTGTTCATTTTATTTGAGAATTCAATGATATTGTAAAGGTAGCATAATGTATTTGAGATGCCATTCAGCGCTTGGTTGATCATGATGACAAACGTTGCGGGAGCATTGGTCATCCCAAAGTTCATTACTCTACATTCAAAGAATTGAAATTGCGTACAGAACATGGTTTTTGGTATGTCCTTTTCTTTTACTTCAACTTGGTTATAACCTGAGGTGAGGTCAATTTAGGGGAAAATTTGGCTCCTGAGGGTCTTGCAAACAGGTCCTCTATGAGAAGAGGGTGATATTTTTTCTTTACTGTGCTTGCGTTTAGTGCTCTGTAGTTGGTTACTAGACAAAGAGTTCCTTCCTTTTTCTTCAAAAAGAATACTGCTGCCCCCACAGGGATTCAGACAGGCAAATGACCCCTTTGGCCAGATTATCCTTGATAAGAATTTTGAGGGTTTGGGTCTCCATGGGGGAGAGTCTGTAGAGGGGTGTAGGTTTAGGCATGGCTTTACATAGGTCAATGCTGTATTTGACCTCTTGTTTGGGTGGTAACTCTGTGAGTTCTTCCTTAATACATGAGCATATTTGTTTAAGAGTGCTGCAAGTTCTGGGCATTGAATTTTGATTGTTTTTATATTATTGAATTTGGTGTACCTCATTATGTGGAGGGGTCTGTCTTTGGTTAAATGTTCTGAGTGGTCTTGATTTATGACTTGGACAAATACTGTGTCTCTTAGGATGAGATTGTTTGGTTCTTTGAGGATATTAAAATTGACTCTGTTGTGTTTAATGGTCATGGTCTTTGTTTTCCAACATACGCTGGGGTTTCCTTGGGTGAACCAGTCTATGCCTGCTACAATATTGTGTTTATGTTGTTCATGACAAGTCCTTTGATGGACGTTTGTATGCCTTGGAGGTCAATTCTGAAGGGCGTTGTTTTGCCTTTGAGTAGAACTTTTGACTTTTCTGCCATTCTGGCGTATTTGAAGTTGGATTTGACAACTGGTAACTTGTACTTGGTTACAAATGGTTTGCTTACCATATTGTGTTAAGCACCAGAGTCAAATAATTTTTATGTGTATGTGATTTGTAAGTGCATGGGTAGACAAGAAGCTGTGAGAAATCTTTAATTTTTGAGTTCATAAAAATGGAAGATTGTAGGACACATGGAATTCAAGAAGCAAAGATTGTGCCTTGGTATAGTTACCTGTTGAGTTGGGGGGAGACAGGGGCAATTAATCCTGTTCCCCCTCTTCTTTTCCCTGTTCCTCTGTTTTGATACCTTCAAGGTCAGAGAATTTGGGGTCAGATTAATAGCAGGTTACTATTTCAGCATTGTTTACTTTGGCGGTGTCCTCTTTCTTGGGACAGGAGCAGTTTGCGCTTTGGATGTGATTGCCGTTGTTGCAATTAGAGTTACTTTTGCTATAATTGATGTTTTGGCATTTTTTGCCATTGGAGTTTTCTCTGCCATTGTCGTTTGAGAAGCAATTGTTGTTGCATGCAGCATATTCCATGTTTGTGCATTTTTCTGTGCGCCTGGCTTCTCCAATGAGTGTGGGCATGGAGGTATTAGCCTCTGGGCAATAAGAGCAGCAACAGAGGGTTTTATTCTGTTGATGAATGAGGCTCTGGCATGTACATTGTCAGCTTGCTCTCAGTTCTGGATTTTGTGGTGTATTTCCCCAAAGCTTGTTGGCGTAGGCTGTGATAGTGATTTTCTGTGGAAGATTGCTGAGCTGGATTGCAATGTCTTAGAGGGATTCTGTGGCGCAGAAATTGTGTGTGATGTCTGCTTTGAACTCTTCCCAGTTGTCAAGCTGGTTGTCAGTTTGTGAGCCAACCCAGGTGGCAAACCAGTTAGCTGTGGTCTCATACAGGCGCTCACTGGCTTCCTGGACTCATTTTTCTTGGGAGATGTGGCTGGCGCAGAGTTTAGCAGCTGAGTAGTCTAGCCAGTTGATGACGTTTTTTTTGTTTTTACTAAAGAAATTGTCAATACCAATGTACTTGGTGTTGGTAACTTTGCCTGTGATAGGTGGTTGTGTTTTTTTTGTTGTTGGAGAGAGCAACTGTATTGAATTATCTTGGCACATGCTTTGGGCATGACCAGACCTTCAAATACTGTGTATCAACTAGGTATATCTTTTTTTATGTTGTGGGAGTGGTTGTACTTCTTCCAGGTCTCCTGAGATGTGGCCTGGTTGAGTACATGAGCAAAGGTGGGGGGTTCTGGTCAGTCATTTTCTCTTTCATGGGTGTGGTCAAAAAACCGTAGCTGCCACCAGTGATGAGGAGTGCCCTTTTGGGGAAGCTTCAGATATGGAATTAAGAAAGAAGAGAAGTATATTTTTTTGGATAATACTTTAGACTTATATAGCTTTAGCTGTGGTGGAGATTTAGTTGGATCAAACCTAGGGGTTGGTCATGTGCAGGATGGGTTCAAGTCACTGGATACTTGGACAATCATGTGATATTGCTTGGTTGCTATTTCCAGCATGTCAAACTGTATATTGGGAGGGCACCAAATCAGGAAATGACTGGATGTTAAGTGGGTTGGTGGTAGCCAGAATGCTTGTATATCCAGATCTTTGACACTATTTAGGATTTATTAATTATCATTTTATATTTAGAAGCTTCTAAGCCCACAATCACATTCAAAAGGACCATTGATGAAGGTTTTTAATGTATTTATTTTATATTTATTATTTTATTATGGCATCTGAGGCTATCCTAGACACTTGATACTAGATTACGCAAATATACTTATATCACTTTTATCAAATAAATATAAAAATGTAATTAAAAAAGTTAAATGTAGAATGTACAAATTATAAGTATATTTTATTAACATATATTATTATGCCTTTATGAAAATCTTCTCTGGGATTTATTTTGCAAAATTTGTTTGCTTAAATAAGAATTAGAAAAATTATTTATAATAAAAATAATCTAAAGTGTAAATATATTTTGGAAAAGAGAGTTTTAAGTGCGCCTGTGATGGGTTCTTTTGTATGTACACACCTGGAAATGGAGGTGGCACACAACCTCTACTGCCACACTGTAGACAGTGGATGCACCCTTACTGAAATACTCCCTCCTGCTGGTGAAAGGCAGTAGGGTCAGGTGGGAGTGAAGCAGCAGCTTTTTAGGTGGGGCTACAAACCTGTATATCCCAGCCAGGACCAGGGTGTCCTGGATAACATGGTCCACCAAGTCATATCCTGGGGGACCTTCTTCCCATCCAGGGAAAGCCTGGCCTTGTTGATCCCAAAAAGGACCCTTTACAGTTCCTCTACAGATGCACCCATCCCAAATAAGAAGAGATATACAAGGTAAACCACAAGGTAAAGCCTTTGCCCAGAAAAGGTTTCAGTAAACTTGCAAAGTTTGTTGTATACTGTGCTGATTTTCCTCTCATGCTTTATCTTTTCAAAGGTCAGCTCCATGGCTGTAGGGACTCCCGTCTTGTAAGCGCTACAGGCCAGCCCAAAGTTGGCAAAGAAGATTTTGGTTTTCTTGACAACTGTTGCGTCTGCAACAGCCAATTTTACAACTGTGTGCCCAAAGTTCTCCAGAAGGTAAGAGAGTGTGTGCTCCACCAGGAATCAGAAGCAAGCAGCTGCATGGGCCAGGCCCATCTCCAGTATGTTCTTGAATGGGAGCATCACCAGGACGTCCCAAACAAGCTCAATATAGTTTACACAGTAAACTCCACTGAGGGATAACAGGTCCAGGCAAACCAGTTGGGCATCCTTGTAGGCAGTAACTACCCACGCAGATGCCCCCTTGGCATGTGTAAGCTCGCCCAATGCCTGCCGCAACATCAGAAAGAACCTGTGGATGTGGTCCTCCAGCTACCACAAGACAGGTGAAGACAGAAAAATCTTCCTTTCCACATAATTGGTGTAGTTGGTGTAGAACATGGCAGGGACAAAGGGGACCAGGACCTGGCGGATTTTACTGTTTATGTTCTTTAAAAAAACCAAAAAAAATCTGGATTTTTATTAATTTTGTTTTTTAGGTTACCTTCTTGTGTTTCCTCCTTGCTGGCGCTTCAGCAGGCTTAGCCATTTTGGGCGCAAGCATTTGCGCTGGTAATTCAGTATCCTCTTTCCTGGTGCGCTTTTCTGGCTTGAGATGTGCATACATCTTGGTGTTGTCAACCCAGATAAACGGCACAGAAAGATTATATGCCTTAAATTGCAGGCCCTCAACCACTGTCTTCTGGGTAGGACATGCCATCTTGAAAACACCACTTCAATTTACCCCATCTCAAATTTAATTTGAGATGGCATTTTTTGCGTTAGTGATTTTGAATCACAAAAATTAAAAAAAAAACAATAAAATAGTTAAAATTTACATATACTTTTTTAACGCGGCATCTTGAATTTACACCATCTCAATTCTGTCACTTCAAGTCAGATTAATTAAATCTTATTTTACTAACTTTATTTACACATGAAATCACTTAGCGTGGGGTGTGCTTACGCTATCTTGACTTTACCTCATTTCAAATCATGATATTTATCTTTAACTAAAATAAGCTTATACCCAAACTAAACCAAAGCATGCTGTATAGTGCCAGAAGATGTTCCTATAGTATTAATCTAAGACACTTATACTAAGAACAACCTAAATAGATGCCACTATGATAATCCTTCTAGTGATTGTCATTGCTGGGTAAAAAAAACAGTTTTTATATCTAATTTACAACTTTATTATACATGGATACATTGATAAGGGTTCACTTAATAAAATATTTTAATAGTTATTTTAATATGGAAGGGGGTGATTACGCCATTTTGATTTACGTCACTTCAAATTCCACCAAGTTTCATATCACCCAATTGATTCAATGCTCACAATGGATAGAGGAAAATAAGGGGAAATTACCTATGACGCAAGGCTACACTATATTGATTCCCTCACTACAATTCCTGCTTTCCACTTTTCAAAAGTATCATTTCACGTAAAAACCTATATTAATAAAGAATGTAAGAAATTAACTGAAACTTTGCATATATATTTTTGATCTCCTCTAAACAACTGGCTACTTTTTAACCCCAGTTGTATAAGCTAGTTTTTGAGAAATTTAAACTTTACTCTTTGGCCCAGTTGAGGTAGCTCCACTGTAGATTTGTTAATTTAATATAAAAAATGGTCAAAAACACTATGTTTTTGAGCTACAGCACCTCAACTGCGTCACTTCAAAAATTCCATTTTGAAAGCAAGTTTTCAGTCAAAACTCAAAGTTTTTGCCTACTTACATTACTAATAAAAAATATTTTTACAAAACAAAAAACATTGAAATTTCGGTATTATATATATTTAGATCATCTCTACAATTCTGTGTAAAGAAATTACTACTTTTTATATTAAAGAATTCTCATTTTTCTCTTTAAAAACAACCCCCAAATTGCTCATATTTTTAAACTAATTCACTTTTAGATGCCTCCCAAGTCAATTACCAAAGCTGCACCCAAGGCCTCCAAGACCTCAAAGTCCAATATCACTCCTCCAAAGGCCAAAAAGGCCAATACTACCCCAAAGAAGCAGCCCTCTAAGGCTAAAGCCCCCCCCCAAGACCCCAACTCCATCACCTGAGCTAGAGGGAAACAGTCCTACCCCTCCCCACTCTCCATTTGTGTACTCCCCCTCAGACCCCCAAGAGAAGTTATTCAACTTCAATTGCCACTCTGATCCCACATCAGAGCTTGAGGAGGAAGAGGAGCATGAGCCTGGTGCTCCTGCAGATGACTGAATTGAGCTCTAGGATCTTAATACCATCCATAATATATGCAATTGAAATGGTACCTTTGCTGTGCCTGCCACTTATCCAGTCAGCTATCTCATCATGAAAAAGAAAGGGGGTGCCAGCTTTGTCTACAAGGGCTACAGCTTCAGCTGTAATGATGAGAAGAAATCAAAACGCCAGCATCACTATAAATGTGATAACGTTGGCTGCCCAGCTAGACTCACTACTTATGAGTTCACTAGATTTAAAGCCCTAACTGTCAACCATGACTGCGCTGAGCCTTTTGACCCCCTTTACCAACTTATCTGCTGATTTTTTTACCAGGTGATCCCAACCACCAAGGATCAAAGCGCAACTGAGGTTGTTAATGATACCCTCCTTAATTTAAATGATACCCAACTTACAACTGTTGGTGGCGCCTCAAAACTACAGAGATATCTCACTGATCAGAGATATGCTCTGAGCACGGAAGGCATCAGTGCTACATCCATTGACCAATTGATCCTTACTGAGGAACAAAAATTATACCGCCATGAGGAGAGATGCCTTCTTCACAATGATGATCAACATTCCCCCAAGTATATTATCTACTTTGCCACAAGCCAGGATCTACGCAACTTGCTGAAATGCAAGACCTGTCTTGCAGATGGCACTTTCTCAACCTGCCCAAAGCTCTTCAGCCATCTTTGGAATATCAATAGGCAGGTTAGTAATCTAGTTATTCCCCTGGTATTCTTTTTCCTTCCCAACAACAAGCAGGAAACATATGTCTGTGCACTCACAATCCTAAAGGCCAAGCTTGATGAAATCCTCCCAACCATTGAAGAGGAGCCCAAGGAGACCAGAGAGCGCAAGAAAAAGACCCTATCTCAAGCAGAAGATGTCCCCACCCCCAAAAAGCAGCCAGAAAGCCTTCCCTACCATGAATATCTGGTAATGGATTTCAAACAGGCTCAGACAAATGCCTTTATTTGAGTTTTTAAGAGCTCCCCTCAGGGATGCTACTTCCACTTTTGGCAGGCACTCTGCTGCCACCTCCAAAAGTGCTCTGACCTCCATGAGCTGGTCAACTCTGAAGGCACCAAAGAAGCCAAGGACGTCTTCAATTGCTTTTCTGCCCTTGCTCTGGTTAGAAAGGAGGAAACAAATGCCTTCCATGATGCCCTACTCTGTCACCCATATATTATAGCCAACCAGGCAGCCTTTGCGCCCTTTATTGAGTATTTTAAAACTCAATGAGTTAGAGTATTTCAAGAAGCACATGGTATCAGAAAAGGCGGTGACTCAATCCAATGGAACTTCTTTAAGCAGGTAAAAGATGGTTTAATCAAGACCACCTCTTCTCTTGAAGGGTGGCATAGTCAATTTACCACAAGGGTCCAGGTTCAGAAGCCCAAGTTCAACAAAATCATGATGCATCTCAAAACCCAGCAGGCCATCTCTGCCTGCCTCTTTAAAACAGGCATGAAGACCAAGGGTGATCCCCCCAAGCAGACCAAAGCGGTGAAAAAGTATACAGAGATTAGCAAGGTGGTCCTTGCCTACTATCCCAAGGATAGCAAGCTTGAGCATCTCCAAGCTATCTCAGTTGCTCTTTCTACCAATGTTAGAGTTATTTCCCAATAAAGTATTATTTATCTTCTCTCTTATTTCCTTTGATTTTACCATTCTTTGACTTTTTTGGTATTTGGTACAATTCTATGCTTATTTTAAAGTATGGATCAAAGTTATAATAGATGAAATAGTTATTTTTGGGTATATTTTAACTTTTGGGCTTTATGCAACTATGTTGCTACTAATTGACCCCATTTTTTATTAAAGATTTGAAATTCTGAGGCCTTTTTAAGCCTAGAATTTTTTTGTAATTTTATTTTTTGAGAATTTTTTTGGGTAATTTTTGGAGTTCAAAAAATCTAAATTTTTAAACCTGTTTTTTCTTAGTCAAAATGCTGTAAATCAAAATGGTGTTTTTACTATAAAATTGAGATAGCTAAAAAATTAAGATGGTGTATTTTGAGATAGCGTTTTTTGAAATGCTGTTTTTGAAATTGTGTGTCCTACTGTCTTCTGAATGTTGAGTAGGCGCTCAATTGTCTTCTCAGGGGTGTCTGGTATTTTGGTCATTAGGGCCTTTGCAGACACCTTGTCTATTTTGTCTCCTTTGAGGATGGTGGAATTCACCTTTGCTTTTACCTTGCAGTCAATTTCTTTGATCTCTGCAATTGCAGAGTTGAGGTCTTTATGCAGTTTCTCCAATTCTCTCACATGATTTTTTAATAACCTTTCCACATGTTTTTATAGCTTTCACCCCAATAAAATCTGTATTATTCTGATACTATTCCTCTTTGTTTATTCCTGTTTGTTTTCCCATTTGCTACAATATCCCATCTTTATACCCATTTTGTATATGTTTTACGCTCATCTCAGTATGTATTGTTTGCTTTGTGTCAGCATTGCTTCCTTAATTACCATATTATTTTTGGCGCTTGACATAGTCCCTTGTGAAAATATTAACAACAATTTAGTGATCAGCTAAATTTGAATTAGAAAATTATAGGTTAATTGTGTTTAGATAAGGTTATTACTGATCTGAATTCAAACCCTTAATGATAAACTTTAAGCCAATCAGGAGCTGAGTAATAAAGTGATTGTTGTGACATAAAGGGCCATCCAATAATTCTTTGGTGAATGTGAGCTACTTAATCTGATTGACTAGGTGTTTTGCCATTGTGTGCCATTGCTGCTGTGGCAAGTTGTTGATGGACTAGTGCCCAATCAGCTGCTGGGTTAACACTAGTCTACCAACAACTTGATACAGCAGCAATGGTGCATAATGACAAAACACCCAGCCAATAAGATTAACTAGTGCACATGCACCAAAGAATCATTGAATGACCCTTTATGTCACAAAAATCACTTTATTACTCAGCTCCTGATTGGCTTAAAGTTTATCATTGAGGCTTTGAATTTGGATCAGTAACTTCTTTATCTAAACACAAGTAACCTATAATTTTCTAATTCAAATTTAGCTGATCATCAAATTGTTGTTAATATTTTCACAAGGGTCTGTGTTTGGGTACTAAAAATAACTGTGCTCTGGATCTAGATACACAGCATAGTAAATGTATGATTTATTAGAATAATTGAACATAAAGAATAAAACCATCTATAAGAAAAGAGAAAATGAATAATTGAAATTCAGAATAAAGATAATATAAATAGAAAATGTTTGGTGGAAGGGAGTTTATTGGGGGCAGGAAGAGAGATGCCTAGTAGGAAGAATAGTGTGGGAAGGAAGGTGTTAAGATATTGCTGGCCTGTGAGGTCTGGGATTGGGTGGGTGAGGCTGGAAGATGGGGGTAGTGGTGGCAGGGGTAGGAGGATTGTGCATGATGGCTGCCATATAATGCTTTTTATATTCCTCATCTGTCATTGGCTCAATTGGCTTGTAGGTGGCTGTGACACAGGGTGGGAGGTGCTTGTCTTTCTGTGATTAGTTGCCCATATTCATATGGAAAACCATCTGCACAAGCAAGTCAGCCACTATTTGGTGACCAAAGAGAGAATCTTGATCAAGGACCCCAAGATAAAGATCATTAAAAGCCTGAGGGCAGTGCTCCTGTACTGTGTCTCCAATGTTGAAGAACACAACATCAGCCAGATGAATGTCTGTGTGGGCGGCGGGGTAGACAGAGGCCTGATTCCCACGTCCTTGGATGGCCTCAAGGGTGGTGGAGCTTCCCTCCATCTGGTGACTCAAGAAACCCCAGTGCTTGGGATTTGAGCCATCCCAGGAGTCAAGTAATCTACCAAGGATGTGGCTGTACTTGTACCATTGGTGAAATCTGGGTTTGTCCAATAATAGACAGAACCCTTGGCTGAAATAACCAGAAACGCACCAATGAAGGTCCCCTTCTTGACCTTCTTCATTCTATTCTTGGTTGTGGCTTTTCCTTGCTCATCAAAACCAGCAAAATCTATTGATAGCTTGTAGTATGAAAAAACATGATATTATTGGACAAACTTGTCAGGCATTTGAATAGGGTGGATTCAATGATAGGATCATATGGGGAATACTCACTACTATCCCATTGGTTGCCAGAAAATTGGCCAGTACCCAGACTGAAGCCACCTTTTCATGCATCCAGAGCTGCAATATGCGCTCAGACACCCAAATGTCATGGTGTCAAGTTGTTTGAAAACCTGGGTCAAGGGAAGCTCTGGGTCCTGCTGAAGGAGATTGAGCATGATCAGGTATGCCTTGTTAATTTGGGGCTCAGGGGCCTTCTTGGGCTTTTTGGCTGTCCTGATCAGATTCCCCTTATTCATTAAGTTATTGAATTCCTGCATTATTGTGGCTTGGGTGAATTGCAATTGGGTTGCAATCTGATCCCAGGACAGACCCTGAGGTTCAGTGCCACAATTTCCTGAAGAATCTGAGCAGTAATGATTCTGTGTTTGGGGCGCTGAGCTGGGGGAGCTGAGGCCTGATTGGCTGTAGGGGGAAAGTTGGCTTGTGGCAGGAAGCTGTTCCAAATCAAGGTTTCCATCCTGATTGGTTGGTTCACGGGCAGCTTGTGCAGGGGTGGGTACGGGAGCAGGGGGGAGTGGGCGCAAAGTGACTATTGAACAAGTCAAAGCCATATGGGTCAGGGGTCAAGTACAGGTCAGCTTCCTTGTTACCTGCCTCAAAGGCTTGGGTGTAAACGGTTGCCTTCACGCTCCAAGCCTTGCCTTCATTGAAGCTGGCTTGGCTGCTGGTGGCATTGAAAATGTTGTTGCTGTTGAAAACCATTGTAAAAAACCTAGGAGAAAATCATTAAAAGTAGAAGTTTAAATCTTATGATTTAATTTTATTGTAATCCCAAGTCCATATTTTGAAAGTTCTCAAATCATTTTACACAAATCAGGAGGCATGAAAATGAATGAAATGCCTCTGTTCCTAAACTGGATAGCTGTTGATTGGTTGTAAAGCTGTTATTTTGTTATTTTAGGCTGCTCATACTACACATCTTGTATGACTTCATTTTGTTTTTTGTTTGTGTAATCTTACTTCTAGATTGCTCAAGTTTTGTTTCATTTTTGTTCTTCTGTCAGTGCCTCATATTAATCCTGATTGGAATATAATATACTCCAGAACAACATCCATCTCACTTGTTGTGTAAGTTCATTTTAGACATGGTTTAAACTACGCCGCTTGATATTTGATATAATTTTGTATAATGGGCTAGTGAAATTTTGTTTTTTATTTGAAAGTTCATTTATCATCCAAAAATATTAAAACTATTTGAATCCTAAATCTTGCGCAACTTGGATTTTGTTTACATCAGAAATAAGTTTGTTTAAATCTGAGGTATTTTTAGTTGTTGCCATATCTTTTAAAACTACTGTAACTCACAATTACTTATCCCCAATGCAAAACCGGATCAATAACAAGCCCAAATTCCCTACACTCTCAAGAAAATTCCAAAGGCTCTGCCTTCCAGCACCCCAGGGGGAGATGTTGCAACATCTTTGATTACTCCCTCTTGGGAAACAAATCCCCCAAGTAACCTTCCAAATGATTCCCAACCAACCATTAAGTGGGTGGCACTACTATCATTTGGCCATCTATTACAGGGATTGATTAATCCATATTCTAAGTGGGAAAAAACTTTAATAAGCCTTGTGACTTAAGTGGAACATTACTCAGATAAGCGCCATGACTTCCATGACATACATGGACAGTATGTGGCTTTCCATGATTCTATATAATAATCTAAACTCATATCAATAAAGTATCTTTCTCTTCTTATTTTTCCCCTTTATTTTGTTTCATATACTTCTAAGAAGTATATACTCAACAACAATAAAGAAATAAAGAAAATATAACTTAAATAATTAAAGAGAATAAAGAATTAATTAAGTAAAAATTTAAATAATAAAAGGAATTTATTAAGAATTGACTGAGTTAGGATAGATAGAAAATCTTGGAGAAACTTTTAAAGCAGGAGCCAGAATTTTGCCAGGGCATTAAGAGGGGTGTAAACAGAGCAACAGGCAGGTTCAAGTTTTGCCAAGGATTGAGGAAAGTGGGGAAACACAGAGAAACATTGAAAAAACGCAGGTAAGAAAATCCATTAAGTAAAACATAGGTGAAAACATTCAAATTGACACAGCAAAACATGCCAGGAAACAAAGAGAAATGGTTCAAAACAAGGAGCTATGGTTTTGCGGAGCAAGAGGACAACAGGTTCAAGAAGGCATCAGGAGCAGGTCATCTGGAGAAACCATTTAGAGAAACAGATCAATCAGGGTGCCTGATTGACTGCAGGCCAAAGCCTGTTTTATCAATGTTTTTCATGATAAAACAGAAGGGGGAAAGCCTAAAAAAATCAGGGGGTTGACAGAAAGAATTCTGTTCTAATTGACTGAAGTAAGTAAATAAGTTTATTTTATTATAGAGCAAGAAAAACTTCATAGTTTAAGCTTTGGAAATTCAGAAGTCAGAAAGGAAAACCATAGGAAAAAAGGAGCTATTTGAGGGGAAACAGCCTGAAACAAGAGGGACATAGTGGATATCTAGAGCCAGAGCTAAGTATAAAGAGCCAAAGAAATAGAAGCAGGAGCATTAGACAACAGGGAAAGAGTACAAGGCCAAGAGCAGGGTAGCACAGAACTCACAGGCCAGGAAATAGGATGCAAAGGGCAGCGCAAGGGCTCCAATATGTTGAACAGGGGGCACAAGACCAAGGTCAAGGAGCCCAAGACATAGAGGAATACACCCAAGACATAGGAAAAGGAGCCCAAGATCAAGACCAAGTGCAAGAAGGCTCAGAAGTAAATTAAGGACCCCAAAACTTGGCCACCCAAACATATTCCTCCTAAAACATGCTTCATTACAGAAGGTTTCTAAGGGGTTCTTCCTTGTGAGTACAATAAACGCAACTCTTGACCCATATTCATTAGCCATAATTGTGCAGAGTTTTTCATGGATAAAGCTCATAAAAAATTTTACCCTAGCTCAAGTGAATAGGATGTCTACTGCCAGAGCTGCAGGAGGTTTGTGACAAGCAAGACTTCAGATGAGGAATGGGACAGATTGATGCAACACTTGGAGATGACCACCAGATGGAAGGAGTTCATAGGTGGATATTTTGAAAGACTTTTCAGAGACTGGTATCAGCCTAAGGAAGGTCTTGCTCCAGCTGATCAGAAGTTCTATGGAGGAGATGCTTGCCTGGTCATAGAAAAAGTACTAGAGGAATTCACAGCCTTGCAGTCTAAGTACAAGCACTGTCCAAGAAGTTGCCATATCTGGAGAATGACATCCCCATCCAGCTGGCAGCTGGTTTTGATCCAGGACATGTCTTGGTGTCTGAGGAAAAGGAACACTACAGGCTTAATAAGAAGTTCAAATACTATGCTAGGTGCTAGGCTAAGGTTGGGACAATTCAGGGAAATGCTCCAACATTTCTACAAAGTGGTTTGCTGAGGTAGAAGAAGGGAACTATTTTGTCTTGTTTTTGGTAAAATAGAAGAATCAAGGAGGAATTTTGAAGAAGTTTTAGGAAAGAGGGATTCTTAGTTATTTCTTATGGTATATGAAGGTATTTTGCTATGAGAGCAGGATACAAAGCTGGTTTGGTGGGGCACCTTCCCTTGATTTTACTATGAGTATAAAGATAATGGTAAAACTTTGAATACAATCAAGAAGAAAAGTTTAAATAGTATTCTAATATTTCAATTGGTTAAGGTTGAATTCAGGAGAGCCTGGTGCTGGAATAGGGAACCAGTTAACGCTTTGGTGCACAAAGTGTTAACGCTTTAAGAAGTTTGAGTGGTGGAAATGTATTTCCTAGTTGAAATGCAGTGAATCTTCAGAACAGGTGTGGTTTTCAAAACATCAATAATTGTTATGAGGAGCGCCTTTTGGGGAAGCTTCAAATATGGAATTGAGAAAGAAAGAGAAGTATTTTATTGGATAATACTTTAGACTTATATAGCTTTAGCTGTGGCAGAGATTTAGTTGGATCAAACCTAGGGGTTGGTCATGTGCAGGATGGGTTCAAGTTGCTTGATACTTGGACAGTCATGTGATACTTCTTGGTTGCTATTTCTGGCATGTCAAACTGTATATAGGAAAGGCACCAAATTGGGCAATGACTGGATGCTAAGTGAGTTGGCGGTAGACATAATAAATGTACATCCAGATCCTTGACACACACACCCTTAAGGGGTTACTCTGGCACATTAGGAGGGGGCTTTGTCTTGACGGCTGCCGCCTGATGTTACTGGAGTTGTTTGCTAGTGGTACTAACCACATTGAGTGTTCTGCTTTGCTAAGACAGAGGCAGGATCTGCGGTACTTCTTGGGGATGGGCTCTTTGGCGCCCTGGAACTTAACCAGGTAGGTGTTCCTTTCTGGTCTGTACTTGATGATTCTTCCTGGTCCCCTGTGTACTGAGTCTAGCTTCTTTTGGTTTCCAGCCAGAACCCAGACAGGGGAGGTGATGGGAAGTTGTTCCTCTGTAGAGGTTAACTTTTGTGCTTTGAGCCTTTTTGTTTCTTCCATTTTAGCTTTGAGGTGTATGTGTTGTAGAGTTGGTACTTGTTCTACTGTGGGAGGTTTCACAGGGGGATTTTTATGTATGGTTGGTTGTTACATATAACTATCTCTGGTTTGTATCCATATGTTAGTTCAAATGATGAATAGCCTGTCCCTTGATTGGTGCAGACCTGGGATACTAATAATGTATGCTTTATATATAGTGGACATGGGTCTTTGGATTTTCCATCCATTATTTCCTGAGGGTTCTTATAAGGCTGCCGTTTAGGCGTTCAACTCTGCTGTTGGCCTGTGTCCTGTAGGGCAAGGTTGTAGAGTGTTTGATGTTTTTGGATTTCAAATTGTTGTTTACTATGTGACCTGATAACTATGTTGCTCCATCAGTTATGATGTAGTCTGGAGTACTTTAGTCAGCTATGATTGCTTTGTTAATGAATCAGTTTATTGGTTCTGCTTTGTGGTCCTTTGTTGCCCAGAAGATAGGCCAGTGTTTAGCAAAGTCAATGGCTACAATTAGGAAGCACTGTTTTTTCTTAGTTTCTGGTAAGGGGCTCACTACGTCCAGTCCCCAAACCATTCAAAGTTTGGGGTCCGGTACTGGATTAACTGTTGGCTGGGGAGCCTTGATGCTGGCGTATTTCTCACACGCTGTGCACTTTTTCAGAACATCAATTATATCTTGTTTAAGATTGGGCCACCATACTATCTCTTTTAATGTGAGGTATAGGTTGTTAGCCTTTGTATGTCCTAGTAGACGGTGATGTCTTAGGATGGTATCAACTCTTTGTGCAAGTGGGATGTAGGGAACATGTTTACTATTAATGATTTGGTATACAGTGCCATTTGATACATGGAAATATTTTTCATTCCTTACTAATATATAATGGGTTAGTTGGTGTGTAGAGGGGTTTTTTCCTTTTGTCTTGTACTCAGTGCTATATAGGTTGGGCCATCCAGGGTCCAGGTGGTCAGGATGATCCTCTCTTGGCTGACATAGCCTAGAGAGAGTGTCAGCTGTGACCAGCTCTGCCCCCTTTTTTTATTGGATGTATAAATTGAGCTGTTCCAGCAGGGACATTCATTTGGCTTGTCACTGTGCAAGTGCGTTCTGAGTTTTGAAATAGATTAAGGATTTTTGGTCAGTTAGTACTTGGACGTTTAGATGTCCTTCTAGATAACATCTCCATCTCTTGCATGTGTGATATATTGCTAGCAATTTCTTATTGTGTATTGGGTACCTCTGCTCAGTGCTGGTTAGTTTTCTACTTTTGTGACATACTGGCAGGAAGTCTTGCTGCCCTGGCTGGCAAATGCATAGGACTGCGCCAATGGCGGTGTCACTGACATCCAACTTAAGCTCGTAGCACCTGTTGTTATTAGGGTATTGCAAGATTGGTGCTTTGATCAAAACCTGTTTCAATATTTGTAATTTATTGCCGCATTCTGGTGTCCAGATGAATTGTTTTTTGTATTACCCTTGGTTAAGTCATTGATTGGTGCAGTGAGCTTTCCGCAATCTTTGATGTATTTCCTTAGGTAAGCTACCATTCTGAAAAAGCATCTAACTTGTTTAACAGAGGTAGGGTGGTGTATGTTATTTATGGCTTTTTTTGTCTGTATCTGCTTTGATGCCACCGTCAGAGACAATGTGGCCTAACAACAGGAGTTCTTTTTCCATAAATTGGCACTTACTAGGCTTGGTGTAAAGTTTGTGCTTTGTAAGTCAATTGAGTGTCTTGCAGACATACGTGAGGTGTTCCTCTTTTGTTTTTGAGAATATAATTATATTTTCAAGGTAGCGTAATGTATTTGAGAGACCATTTAGCGCTTGTTTCATCATAGTGGCAAATGTTGCAGGAGCGTTGGTCATCCCAAAGTTCATTACCCTACATTCAAAAGATCCAAATTTTGTACAGAACACAATTTTTGGTATGACTTTTTCTTTTACTTCAACTTAGTTATAACCTGAGATGAGATCAATTTTGGAGAAAAATTTGGCTCTGGAGAGTCTTTTAAACAGATCCTCTATGAGTGGAAAGGGATATTTATTTTTTACTGTGCTTGAATTTAGTGCTCTGTAGTTTGTTACTAGGCAAAGAGTGCCTTCCTTTTTCTTTACAAAGAATCTTGCTGTCCCCCACAGGGGTTCAGACAGGCAAATGAACCCTTTGGCCAGATTATCCTTGATAAGACTTTTGAGGGTTTGGGTCTCCATGGGGGAGAGTCTGTAGAGGAGTTTAGGTTTAGACATGGCTTTACATAGGTCAATGCTGTGTTTGACCTCTTGTTTTGGTGGTAACTCTGTGAGCTCTTCTTTAAATACATGAGTGTATTTGTTTAAGAGTGCTGCAAGTTCTGAGCATTGAATTTTGGTTGTTTGTAAGTTATTGAATTTGGTGTACCTCATATTGTGGAGGGTACTGTCTTTGGTTAAACGTTCCGAGGTGTCTTGATTTATGACTTGGACAAATACTGTTGCTCTTAGGATGAGATTGTTTGGTTCTTTGAGGATATTAAAACTGACTTCATTGTGTTTGATGGTCATGGTCTTTGTTTTCCAACATACGCTGGGGTTCCCTTGGATGAACCAGTCCATGCCTGCTACAATATTGTAGTTTATGTTGTTCATGACATGTCTTTTGATGGACGTTTGTATGCCTTGGAGGTCAATTTTGAAGGGAGTTGTTTCACCTTCAAGTAGAACTTTTGATTTGTCTGCCATTCTGGTGTATTTGAAGTTGGATTTGACAACTGGTTTTTGTACTTGGTTACAAATGGTTTGTTAACCATGGTGTGTTGTGCACCAGAGTCAAATAAAATCTTGTGTGTATGATATTTATAAGTGCATGGGTAGACAAGAAGTTGTGAGCAATCTTTAATTTTTATGTTCATAAAAATGGAGGATTGCGGGACACATGGGATGTGAGCAGCAAAGTTTGTGCCTTGGTAAAGTTTCTTGTTGTGTTGGGGGAGACAGGGGCACTTAAGCCTGTTCCCCCTCCTATTTTCCCTGTTCCTCTGTTTTGAGAACTTTGAGGTCAGAAATGTGAGGTCATATTTATAGTGGGTTGCTGTTTCAGCATTGTTTACTTCAGCAGTGTCCTCTTTCTTGGACAGGAGCAGTTTGCGCTCTGGCTGCAATTATCATTGTTACAATTGGAGTTTCTGTTGCTATGATTGGTGTTTTGGCGCTTGTTGCCATTAGAGTTTTCTCTGTCATTGCTGTTTGAGAAGCAATTGTTGTTGCATGCAGCATATTCCATGTTTGTGCGTTTTTCTGTGTGCTTGGCTTCTGCAATGAGCGTGGGCATGGAGGTGTTGGCCTCTAGATGGATGAGGGCAGCAACAGAGGGTTTCATTCTGTTGATTAATGATGCTCTTGTGTGCACGTTGTCAGCTTGTGCTGTATTTTGGATCTTGTGGTGTATCTCTTCAAATTCATTGGCGTAAGCTGTGATAGTGGTCTTATGAGAAAGATTACTGAGCTGTATTGCAATGTCTTGGAGGGATTTGGTGGCGCGGAAGTTATGAGTGATATCCTCTTTGAACTCTTCCCAGTTGTCAATCTGGTTGTCTGTTCATGAGCCAACCCAGGTGGCAAACCAGTTAGCTGTGGCCTTGTACAGGCGCCTGCTGGCTTTCTGGACCCATTTTTTGTGGGGGGATGCGGCTAGCGCGGAGCTTAGCAGCTGAGTGATCTAGCTATTTGATGATGTTTTCTTTGTTTTTACCAAAGAACTTGTTGATACCAATGTATTTGGTGTTGGTAACTTTGCCTGTGATATGGGGTTGTGTGTTTTTGTGGTTGGAGAGAGTGACTGTATTGAATTATCTTGGTGCATGCTTTGGGCATGACCAGTCCTTTGAATACAGTTCATCCACTAGGTATATCCTTGTCAATGTTGTGGGCGTGGAAGTACATTTTCCAGGTATCCTGGGATGTGGCCTGGTTGAGTACTTGAGCAAAGGTGGGCAGGTTCTGTTCAGACATTTTCTCTTTTATCAGTGTGGTCAAAAAACCCGTAGCTGCTACCAGTGATGAGGAGCACCTTTTGGGGAACCTTCAAATATGAAGTTAAGAAAGAAGAGAAGTATCTTTTACTGCATAATACTCTAGACTTATATAGCTTTGGCTGTGGTGGAGATTTAGTTGGATCAAACCTAGGGGTTGGTCATGTGCAGGATGGGTTTGAGTTGCTGGATACTTGGACAATCATGTGATATTGCTTGATTGCTATTTCTGGCATGTCAAACTGTATATTGGAAGGGCACCAAATTGGGCAATGACTGGATTTTAAGTGGGTTGGTGGTAGCCAGAAAACTTGTACATCCATACCCTTGACAATTGGTTGAGTTGAGGTCATTTTTTCTGATTAATATAATTGGCTTGAAGCCAAAAGTTTAAAGTATAAGCAAGAAAAAAAGTGAATTGATACTTTAAGCTTTTGAAAAAGTAGGTGTATAAGCTTATTTTAGCATAGAAAAAAGTAAGCGTCAGTAGTTTAAGCTTTTGAAAAAAGCCATTCTGAATGCGCAAACGCTTGGACAAGGCACTATAAGTAGGATGTTGTCTGAAAAGTTAACAGGGTCTTTCATAAAATCTTTTGGTTTTAAGTGGGATGTTTGTTGGACACTTGATCTGCATCTTGATGGTTACATGTCTGGTTAGTTTGGAGTAACCAGACGTCTTCTAAAGCATTAAGAAGCTCTCTCTAAAGGAGTATCTGATCAAAAGAACTCCAAAACGGTGACAAATCAGAAGGTTTCTAATGGGATCTTTCTTCTGTGTTAATAAATACTATCTCAACCCTATTCTTCATTTTTTGACAGAGAGCTTCTCTAGTGATAATGATTTTGGAGCTGGTCAAGAGGATCAGAAGAGGCAAAACTTTAGTCTTTTCACTCATAAAAAACTCCTGATTGAGGAATAATCAAAGCCATAAAAATAACCCTGATATTTGTGATATTGTTGTACTAAAAATTATTAGGTAAATAGCCCCCTATATGATGGATTGGCTTTGATAGACCATGCATTGCTATGAAATATTTTTTCCCTAGTTATCAACTGCCAATGATGATTAAGGACATGGTGAGTCCCTTTTGAAGTTATCAGATAAAACACCTCTGTCATTTTCATATAACTAGTATCCCTGAGAATGTCACCCTAACCCAGTTGGTCCCTGGCTTTGACCTAGGACACACCTTGGTGACTTTCTAGAAGCAGGAGCGCCACCTGCACCTCTACCCCCAAGCAGAAGAAGTCAAAAAAATCCAGTCAGACTGATGATGTGAAGACATCAGAGCCTTAATACACCAATCTTCTTATTGAGTTTGAGCCTTCTCAATAAAATATCCTTATAAAAGTATTTGAGAGCAAGCCTCATGGCTTCTCCTTTTACTTTAGACAATGCCTCAGAAGGAAGCTTCAGAGCTTCAATGAGCTCAATGAACTGGTTACCAGATCCACATCCCAGGAGCTAAGGTGGAATTCAACTCCTTTTTTATCATTGTCTTGGTGAAAAAAGAGTACTTCAGCAATATTTATGAGGTGTTAAAAAGACCAAGTATATGAAGGACAATAAAGCTCTATTTTATTCATTTGTTGATTACTTCAAACAGCAATAGATTTAGCTCACTTGATAGTAGACTTCATGGAAGGAAGGGGGGAAATTGAATGGAATTGGTTCAAGTTTGTAAAAATAAGACCATGAAGACTATTTCCTCTCTGGAAAGCTTACACAACAAGTTTGCTAACTGTGTTAGGATAAAGAAACCAAGTTCAATGTCCTGATCAACAAACTTAAAGTTGAGCAGGCAACCAATGAAACTCTCTACCAGGAGTTTCTGGATGGCATCAAAGTGTTTCCAAGAGCAGCAAGGATCTCAATAGCTTGAAATAGTAAAAAAAATCCTTCTCTACTATGGCTCTTCCAACTGGCTTTCTCATCTTGAAATAATTGCAAAGTTTATATAAGATTCTAAATATATCTTTGAGTAGCTTTTAACTTTCTTATGATTCAATTTTATGACAAATAAATAATTTAATATCTAAATACATTTAAGGTATTTTTATGTAGTCTTATAATATGTATCTAATTAAAGAAAGTTTCATATAAAGTATAGTGTAATTTTAATTTTTAAATCAAAAAATATTTTCATTAAAGAAAAGCAAATTTAAGCATTTTTATTATTATCTAGCATATAGTTTTATTGAAGAAATGAAAACCTTGGGGTCTCTTTACTGTAAATTCAGAACCTGAACGTAAAAATGCAGAATTGTCAAATCCTTAGTCCAAATTTTGAATCACTTTTGCGGGCCACTCAGCTGAGTGAAAATTAAAATATTAAATAAAATTAACTATTTAATTTGAATTTTTTTGATTTATTTAAATTGGAAAATTTTGAATCTCTTGGCAGATAACTCAACTAACAAAAGACAAAACACAACAAACAAATGTGGGATACATGAATCTGAAATGCAGGATTCTAATGTACAATTTGAGATTTCCTGTATTTCAAATAAATCATAGACATCATGTAAAACTTAACAAATCTTAAATTACGGGATTGTCAAATCCAGGAACCAAGTTTCAAATCATAATTGCAAGGAATTTGAAATAAATATAATTTATGGGTGTCCCAAAAAGGATGCCAAAGGATCTAGAGTGGATTTGTGCTGATTCTTTTTGGAATCATAGGTATTCTCAAAAATCACCCTATTCCATTTTAGGACAGCTAAAATTTTGATCATAATATTCACAAAATTAACATATATAAAAATAAAATTGACTAAAATATACATTCCTCTTCTTGAGTTTAAAATTTTATAAAAATTTATTATGTCTTCTTTCAATAACAACCTAATAAACAAGCTGTTCCCTGGCCTTGACAAAATCATACAGGGCTACGCTGGGTCTCTTAACGGTGAAGCCTCTGTCTATGGCCACTCCCAACCTGCAGGCCCCTCTGCAAGCACTACCCAGGAGTCTGTTCTTTCTCCTGCAACTTCCAGCATGGCCCTGTTTGCCCACCATTCACAGGCAGCTGCCAACCCAAATCCCTTATCAGCAATGGCATCCAGAACCAGCCATTTAGCCATGGGGTCACCCAGAGAGCCCAGGGCCCCAAAACAGCCAATCAGATGATATTGACTAGTTCACAAGATGGACATATCCCTCCCCCAGCCAATCAGCCTGCAAGACGCAGAAGAAAACTAATCACTCCAAAGATTGTTCTTGAAATGGCTGAAAAGCAAGGGAAGCTTATGTCCCTTGGGGAAATTGCAGCTGCAATGGGTTTTGCAAAGTCCACTGTGGCTGCAACCCTGAGAGCCCACGCCAATTGTGGCCCCCTACCAAGAAGACCTCAACTGGTGCCTGTACTTTGACCAAAGGTGATACAGCCCATCCCCTTATGAATGTCATTATGGAATGTGAACCCTGAATGCCCCTGGTCCAGGTATGTCTCCAGTTGGGACTCCACAGCATCTTCACCAACAAAAGAACAGTGAATTTGTGGATGCACAGAGTTGTGGTTGCTGCTAGAATCTTTTCCAATCAAGTTCTCAGTGGCCCCATTTTGGTGGACACTGACCCCTACAACTCAACTATTATTAATTTTATCAAAGAAAGGGCAATGAGGGCCCGTAATGACATAATCTTCCTGTTGTATGCTAAGATATCTGCAAGTATCCAAGATTTTGGAGAGAAGTGTATCCAGTCTGACATGTACAAGCGCAGCCCAATATTGTATTGGTTTGTTGGGGTTTTATTGGCAGTTTCTGCATTGGGCGTCAATTATTACTTGGCAATATCAAACACCGCAGATGGGTATGCCTACCAGACGTAGCTCAAGGCCATGCTGGAGGAGTGGACCACACAAAACACTGTGCACACAGTTGTACTGAGTGTGGAGATGGAGCAGCGGGAATGGGCTACCCAAGAAATCAGGGCTGCAGGGCATACCTGCTGATCCTACCCCATCAACTACGCCAACATGCATCTTGCATATGTATGTCTCTACAATTTTGGTTCTGCCCTCAGGCGCCTAAAGCCTTCCACCTACAACAAACTATGCACCCAAATTGATAAGGGTTATGAGCTTTTCCCTTCTGTGTTTGTCCAGGACCTATCAGATCTCATCATCTTCTATTCAAGTGATAGTGATAGATCCAGAAAGGACCCCTGTCTCCCCCCATGCCAGTCCATCTGTTTTGTCAAGCCAGTATATGTGACGGAAGAAGAATTCAAGCAATTGAAGCAATCAGCTCTTGCTGCCCCTTCCCAGTCAACAAACCCTGCCTCCCCAACCCCCCATCAAGCCACCTGCCTTCCAACCCTGAAGCCAAACCACCACTCATTCCCTCCCCACTATCTCTGATGCCGCCTCTTTCACAGGCGCAGATGAAGGTGATGTTCATTCCGCCCATTCCCTCCCCTTCCCGTCCTTTGATTAGTAAATAAATCTTTTCTTTGTGACAACTTATCAAAATTGATATCTCTCTTTTAATTCATAATTAATAATATTTTCTTTTTACATTAACAACATTTCCCATAATTAATACAATGTTGTACATTTTACAAATAGCTTAAAATTATGAGCATACATATTTTTCATCATCATTAATAAATTAAAGACAATAAATGTAAATATTGGATTAGAATATTGCAATTAGACGTCAACTATTGATATTTAGAAATTATGTGCATAACTCAAAACATTTTGTTTAATAAATGTCACTATAAACTAGGCCTTTTTCATTGTAATTTATCTAAATGGACTGTGTTTATATTAGAGAGCCATTAACGCTTAGTACAAATATTGATACATAGTGCATTTTACAGCCTGTATATTTACCTATTGGTAATAATTCTGTAAACTTTTCAGTCAGATTTTGTGAGTAATAATAATGTAAGGTGTTAATAAATTACAGTTTACTGTCATTAATTGGTTGATTTTCTTTGCTGTGGCAATTGTGCATTTTCTGATATTTACGCACTAGTATCCAATTGGTTGGCTTCACATCCAATTTCACAGGTGATAGGAAATCAAGCCATCATCCTGAGACCAGATGTGGCTGGGGTGGCGGCTTGATTTCCTATCACCTGTGAAATTGGATGTGAAACCAACCAATTGGATACTAGTACGTAAATATCAGAAAATGCACAATTGCCACAGCAAAGAAAATCAACCAATTAATGACAATAAACAGTAATCTATTAACACATTACATTATTATTATCTCACAAAATCCAACTAAAAAGTTTATAGAATTATTACCAATAGGCAAATATGCAGGCTGTAAAATGCACTATGTATCAATATTTGTACTAAGCGTTAATGGCCCTAATATAAACACAGTCAATTTATTTTAAATTGTAATGAAAAGACCTAGTTTACAGTGGATTTTATTAAACAAAACGCATTGAGTTATGCACATAAAATCAAAATATCAATAGTTGACGTCTAATTGCAATATTCTAATCCAATATTTACGTTTATTGTCTTTAATTTATTAATGATGATGAAAAATATGTATGCGTTGAAGATAGTACTATAAAAACCAGTTTTTTGATGGAATTCAAACAATATGTCAACAATCTATAACTCAATCAAAAAATTAGAAGCACACCTGCAAAAGGTTGTTGAAATAGAAAGAAATATCAGGGAAATAGTGACAGGAAAGCTGGTTAACAAGGGCCAGCCACTAATCCAGTCAAAAGAAGATGCTCTGGATAAATTGGGAAAATTATAGATGAAAAGAATAAAGAAAAATTACTTAATCTACAGTGAACAATTTTATCAAGTCTAAAGTTCAACAACACAGCCTACAATTTGTGGGAGTTCTGGCAGGGGGCCAAAGAAAACAATAAGATCAAACTAATTGAAGGAACAGAAATTCAAAAGGAAACCAACACCAATGAAGAGGAAACCGACCAAACGGAAACAGATGAAAATGAAACACAAGCAAGAAGCAGAAGTGCTTCAAGAAATACGGTAGGACATGCTATTTTGAAAACAGCATCTCAAAAAACGCCATCTCAAATTTCTGCTATCTTCATTTACTAGTAAAAACGCCATTTTGATTTACAGCATTCTGACTAAGAAAAAACAGTTTTAAAATTTTAGATTTTTGAACTCCAAAAATTACCCAAAAAATTCCCAAAAATAAAAATTCAAAAAAACATTTCTAGGCTTAAAAAAACCTCAGGATTCCAAATCTGCAATAAAAAATGGGGTCAATTAGTAGCAACATAGTTGCATAAAGCCCAAAAGTTAAAATAATCCCAAAAACAACTATTTTCATCTATTTTAACTACAAACTATACTTTAAAATAAGCATACAATTGTACCAAATACTAAAAAAGTCAAAAAATAATAAAATTAAAGAAAAGAAGAGAGAAGATAAAGAAGACTGTATTAGGAAAGGGCTCAAATATTAGTAGAAAGAGCAACTGAGATAGCTTGGAGATGCTCAAGCTTGCTAACCTTGGGATAGTAGGCAAGGACCACCTTGCTAATCTCTGTATAATTTTTCACCGCTTTGGTCTGCTTGGGGGGATCACCCTTGGTCTTCATGCCTGTTTTAAAGAGGCAGGCAGAGATGGCCTGCTGGGTTTTGAGATGCACCATGATTTTGTTGAACTTGGGCTTCTGAACCTGGACCCTTGTGGCAAATTGACTATGCCACCCTTCAAGAGAAGAGGTGGTCTTGATTAGGCCATCCTTTACCTGCTTAAAGCAGTTTCATGTGATTGAGTCACTGCCTTTTCTAATGTGGCGTGCTCCCTAAAAAAACCAACCCATTGAGTTTCAAAATACTCAATAAAGGGCGCAAAGGCTGCCTGGTTGGCAATAATGTAAGGATGGCAGAGGAGGGTGTTGTAGAAGGCATTTTTCTCCTCCTTTTGCACAAGGGCAAGGGCAGCAAAGCAGTTGAACACGTCCTTTGCTTCCTTTGTGCCTTTGGTGTAGACCAGCTCATGAAGTGCAGAGCACTTTTGGAGGAGGAGGTAGAGTGCCTGCCAGAAGTGAAAGTAGCATCCTTGAGGGGAGCTCTTGAAGACTCTAATAAAAGCATTGGCCTGAGCCTGCTCAAAATCTACTACCAGATATTCATGGTAGGGAAGGCTTTTGGGCTTTTTCTTGATTGGGGTGGCTTCCTCTGACTGGGCCTTTTTCTTGCGCCCTCTAGTCTCCTTTGGCTCTTCTTCAATAGTTGGGAGGATCTCATCCAACTTGGCCTTTAATATTGTTAGAGCCAAGACATAAGTTTCCTGCTTCTTATTTGGGAGGAAAAAGAAGACCTGGGGAAGAACTAGATTGCCAACCTGCTCATGGATATTCCAAAGCTGGCTGAAGAGCTTTGGGCAGGTGGAGAATGTTCCATCTGCAAGCCAGGTCTTGCATTTTAAAAGGTTGTGAAGATCCTGGCTTGTTGAAAAGCAGATGGTCCGCTCTGGGGCATGTTGCCCATCATTGTGAAGGAGGAATCTCTCTTCATGCATGAAAGCTTTTGCTCCTCAGTTAGAATCAACTGGCCAATTGATGTAGCACTGACGCCTTCAGTGCTCAGAGCATATCTCTGGTCAGTGAAATATCTCTGTAGTTTGAGGCGCCACCAACAGTTGACAGTTGAGTATCATTTAGATTAATGAGCACATTGTTTAAAACCTCAGTTTCAGTTTGGTCTTTTGTGGTTTGGATCACCTGGCAAAGAAACCAGCGGATCAGTTGATATAGAGGATTGAAAGGCTTGGAACAGTCATGCCCAATAGTCAGGGCTTTAAAGCAAGTGAACCCATAGGTGGTAAGTCTAGCTGGACAGCCAACGTTATCACATTTGAAGTGATGTTGACAGATGGGCTTCTTTTTTTTGTTGCAGCTGAAGCTGTAGCCCTTGTGGACAAAGCCAGCACCCCCTTTCTTTGTCATAATTGGATAGCTGACAGGGTATGTTGTTGACACAGCAAAGGTGCCATTTTGGTTGCATACATTGTGGATTGAGTTAAGATCCCAGAGCTCAATTGGCTCATCTGCAGGAGCACCAGGCTCAGGCTCCTGCTCATCTTCATCCTCAGTCTCTGAAGTGGGGTCAGAATGGTGATTGAGGTTGAACAACTTCTCTTGAGGGTCTGACGGGGAGTAAACAAAAGGAGAATGTGGAGGGGTTGGGCTTGTTTCCTCAGGCTCTGGTGAGGGCGTAGGTGTCTTAGGAGAAGCTTTACCCTTAGCAGGCTGCTTTTTAGGGATAGTTTTGGCCTTCTTAGCCTTAGGAGGAGTGGTCTTGCCTTGGGAGGCCTTGGAAGCCTTGGGAGAAGCTTTGGTAATTGACTTGGGAGGCATCTAAAAGTGAATTAGTTTTTAAAAATATGAGCAATTTGGGGGTTGTTTTTAAAAGTAAAAATGAGAATGTTTTTACTATTAAAGTAGTAATTATTTTTACATAGAATTGTAGAAAAGATCTAAAAATATATACTATCAAAGTTTCAATATTTTTTATTTTGTAAAAATATTTTTTATTAGTAACGCAAGTATGCAAAACTGAGTTTTGACTGAAAACTTGCAGTCAAAATGGCGTTTTTGAAGTGACGTAATTGAGGTGCTGTAGCTCAAAAACACTATGTTTTTGACCATTTTTTATATTAAATTAAGAAATTTACGGTGGAGTTACCTCAACCAGGCCAAAGAGTAAAACTTGGATTTCTCAAAAACTAGCTTATACAACTGGGGTTAAAAAGTACCCAGTTGTTTATAGGAGGCCAAAATATATATATTTACAAAGTTTCATATGTTTTCTTACATTTTTTACTAATATGTTTTTGACGTGAACTAGTACTTTTAAAAAGTGGAAAGCATGAATTGCAGTAGGGGAATTGATATAGAGTAGCCTGGCGTCATATGTAATTTCTCCTTATTTTCCCCTATCCATTGTGCGTCTTGAATAAATTGGGTGATATGAAACTTGATGGAATTCAAAGTGACATAAATCAAAATGGCGTCATCACCTTCCATATTAAAATCACTATTAAAATATTTTATTAAGAAAACCCTTATCAATGTATCCATGTATAATAAAGCTATAAATTACATATAACAAAACTGGTTTTTTTACCCAGTAATGACAATCACTAGGACTATCATAGTGGCGTCTTTTTAGGTTGTTCTTATTATAAGTGTCTTAGATTAATACTATAGGAACATCTTCTGGCACTATACCACAGGCTTTATTTTAGTTTGGGTATAAGCTTATTTTAGTTTAAGATAAATGGCGTAATTCAAAATGGCGTAAAGTCAAGATGGCGTAAACACACCCCACACTAAGTGATTTCATATGTAAAAAAATTTAGCAAAATAAGATTTAATTAATCTGACTTGAAGTGACAGAATTGAGATGGCGTAAATTTGAGATGCCACATTATAAAGGTATATGTAAATTTTAACTATTTTATTGTATATTTTATTTTTTGTGATTCAAAATCACTAACACAAAAAACGCCATCTCAAATTAAATACAAGATGGCGTATTTTGAGATGCCTTTTTAGAGATGGTGTCCTACCAGAAATACAGAAGCTTTATCAACTGAAAACCAAGAAGAAACACAAGTTGCAAGAAATATAAGAAAAATTAAGCCTAGAAAAATTAATGAAGAGCATACAACGCTCATGAAGTTTGCCGAAGTGGCGCCTGTGGCTGAGGGGGCCACAGGGGAAACAATTAGTAAGTCTTTTTATGTTTTACCTATATTTATTTTAGTCATCACCAGGAATGGGGATGAGGTCGCGGAAGTGGTGGCTTATACGCTGAGTTGGTTTTACAGGGGTTACCAGTCACTGGTGGCCCCTGTAAAACAAATAAATAAAAATAAAATAAATAAAATAATTCAACAGAATATGAATAATTTTTTTAATATTGAAGCTCAAGATAGGGAATATTCACCACCTGTGGGGTGCTTGCCATGGATAAGGGAAGCATATGAACTAGGATCAACTATCAAAATCAAAGAAATGAATGAAATTTGCAGGGATATCAAACTGAACTTTGATGAATACATATATGAAAGCATTCAACAATTCCCCTTCACAAACATCAACAAATATGAAAAGAATTTAATAAAAACCAACTTTCAAATAGGAAATATCTATTTTAAATATGTAATTTTTAATGAAGTTTTTAAGGCACTATCAAATAAAGTCAGGGATGCAGTCCTTGTGAATAATTTTAAAACTTTATTTATTTCATTTGCCGAGGCCTGGGGGGCTGATTCAAGTCAGGCGCCCCCCAGAACCCTCTTCAAGTTCAACCAAATGTCCTATATTAATAGGTTAGTACAAACATTCAAAAAATTATGCATGTTCTCAGAAAAGTATACCTCACAAAGAATCCACGCTGCGGTATACCTGGGAATCCTCCTCCACTGCATATTAAAAACCAGCGTCAAAAAGTTGGAGGATGTACCTATTCAAATGGATATTTGCCGAGTAGCCCTTGACCGCCAGAAGATACCACAGGGATACAGGACAGTCGAGCACGTCCTCTATGATTCATTTTCATTGGCAACACTATACAGGTACTACGTGCCTCCCCCCAAAAAAACCTACTAGTTGATTTGCTCACCCGCCTGCCTTTTATCAAACAATCAGCAACCACCGGGGTACAGGGCGCCACTCCTCTAGCAATCACATCCAGGGTTGTCCATCACGTACAGAAGAGTATGTGGATCCAATTAGATGCATTATCCAAAAATTTAATTTCAGGGTATAATTCCCTGGAATAATCACATCCTTTTACAGTTAGCATCCCCCAATAAATATTTTCCCCTTGCAAATTAATTTTTTTTACTTTTTATATTTTAATACTAAATTTTTAATACTGAAATATGTACTATTAAAATTTTACTATAAAAATTTAAATATTAAAAAATTTAGTATCTAAAAGTTAATATTAAAATTTTAATAATAAATATTATAATATTAAAATTTTTCATATCAAATATTTTGATATTAGAATAAATCACAATTTAATAAAAATAGTTAAATTTCAAATATTTAAACTTTAATATTTAACTTTTATGATTTATAATTATAATTTTACTTTTATAATTTTAATTTTAATTTTAAATTTTATTATGTAAATTATAATATTAATATATCTAAATATATTACAAGATATTAGTTAAAGTTGCGACCACGTCAAATATTAAAAATAAGTTAAAAATGTTTTTATTTCTTAGCTCGTCAAGTACGGGTTTATTTATCACATAGATAAACATCAAGAATTGAATTTATCTGCATCATGTGGCCTGCTCCACTATTGTTCTAAACAAATGATTGTTAGAACTCAAATCACCTTTTCCTTGTAATGTGATTTGGTAAACATATTTGATATACTTGACCTGTGTCCTAAGTACTAATTAGTAAGCAATACATGAAAATCATTGGTGGTTATGTTGTGTGGCTATAGTGGCACTGAAATAACACAGATCAGATGATGACATGCAAGGTCCAATTTGTGGCTTAAAAATCCAAAGCACCATCAACAAGTCACAATTATTTAAATAAACTAATTTATTTCTATCTTTTTTTAATTTATTTATTTGTTAGCGCAACAGTCAATATAATATTCAGTGCATTAGAATAAAAATATTTGTCCTCATACCTAGTATAATTAATTTTACTTACCTTTTCTATGTATTCTTGAATGTCTATAATACATTCAAACATCACATTATTATATATAAATAATAATTATTGAGTCCTAATAAAAACAAACTAAACAAAATTAAAACTAAATAAAACCCAGAGCTCCCATTTATCTGATTGGCTTGGAGGCCAGGGCTTTTGGGAGGAAGGATTCCGAGTGCTCATAGAAAGCTGCCACCACATCAGGTGGCATTGCAAATTGGCTGATCTCAAGAATATTGAATAGATCCTCAGTGTCCTGAGGAAGGCCTTGTTTCACCTTATTCTTGATCCAACCCAACATCTCCTTGATTGGATTCAGGAATGGGGAATATAGTGGGAGGAAGAGAAGTCTCATTGGACAATTGATAAGTTGGTGGCTGGAGGTGTGGCTGTTTTTGTTGATGGGGGGAATTCGGACACAACCAGATCCACTTTGTGGAGCCCAACATTATCAAGCACAACAACATTGGTTGTGCCAATGTAATTTATCCAAAGGTACTCCTTGACAGCTCAGAGAAAATTGAGAAAGGTCCTGCTGTTATGGGAGCCTTTAATCATCTGATACTGGTCCAACCTGCAAGGACAAAGAAGCACAATCATGGAATAAGTCTGAGAACAGACAGCTGCACAATGGGCTATGCCGTCCTTGGACCCCTTCTCAAACCACCCATGCCTAGACCTGAGTGAGGAGGAAAACAATGATTTGTCAATATAGAAGAACTGGTCATTCCCAGTCTCCTTTAGTGCCAGATATGTCTTGGCATAAATGTGTCAATCCTTGATGGTCTTTTCACTGTTTCTATTGTACGGAGAAACTCTGAGCACCTTCCACAAGAAGCCCAAATCAACCATTGCTTTGTAAACAATGGTTTTAGAAACAGAAAGCCCAAACTCTGTGGCAAGCATTGATTGGACAGCAAGTGTGTCCAGGTGGCAATCCTTGGCTACCCACTGCTTGATTGCATGAGTATGAACGGGCTGAAGGAGTTTGGGCTGCTGCTTAGCCTTGGTGGATTTGGCAATTTTCCTGGTGTTGCCATACTTGGTGTTGATGTTGGCAATGTATCTGGCCGTGACACCAAATTGGGACGCAATATCCCAAACCGCAATTCCCTCATTCAAGCAGTTGAGGAGAGCTTCACACTCACTATCCATCAACCAACGCCGGCCCTTGGCAGGTATCACAGCATCCTGGCTACTAGGCTCAACACAGGGGACAGGGACCTTTGTGTAGAAGGTGGGATCACGCTTGCTTGCAGTGGCGCCGTCAATGGTTGAATACACAATAGGTGCAGATGGTTCCTCAGTGGTGGCCAATGGCTTGTAGGTGGTGTCAAAGACGCAGGGGCAGGAAGTAGCAACTCTTGGGTCAAGAGTGCGGGGCCGGGTGACAACTGGGTAAATGGTGGAGGTGTAAGTAACCTCAGTGTTCCTGGTGACCCTGGTGTAAGAGACTTTGGTAGCAGGCCTTGAAAGTGGCTTCTGCCTGGGATTCAAGCTGATAGTTCTGGCTTGGGATGCAGGAGGTGGTTGGCTGGTGCTGACACCTTGGGAGGCCTGTGTGTCAGCATGACTCCCCTCAATTTGTATTCTGGGTCTGTTCTTGAACCCTCTGGGACACCCTTGTGGACAGGCTGCCCCGCGGGCTGGTGCAAGAGCAGGTTGAGAATGTGATTGATGGTCCATAAAAATAAAATAAAAAATATATATTAGATTAAATATGTATTTATTTGGATTAATTGGTTTAGTTGTAGGTAGTTGTTTTCTCTTGATTTAGCCTTGAATAGTAGCAGAGTTTCTATATCCGTGATTTGAAGTGAATAATATTGTATCCTTTCCAGTTTTGGATGATTTTAAAGTTTAATCACTTTTTATGTATAATTATGGTTATTGAGATTGAATTTTTAGTTTGATTTTATGCAGAGTGGAGCTTCTTTATTTGAATTGGTGTTTCCTAGTGTGCTTAGTGTACATTAAATTTGGATTCCAGTTCCTGCAATTAATATCTGAGTTTACTAGTGGCATTCAAAAGTGATTTTAAATTTGGTTCTTGGATTTGACAATCCTGCAATTTCAAAAAACATAGTAAGCTTAATGAAAATGGCTGATGGATTTGAATGCTTCAAATCTGATTTCAGTTAATTCATTTCGTCCCTTGAAAATATGCAGTTTGACTTGAACTTTGCAAAGTGTCTATGAGTTCTCGCATTTTCAAATATTCAAATAAAAATACAAAAAAACCAATTTAATTAAAAAAGGCCATCCTGCAAAAGTGATTTGAAATTTGGACCAAGGATTTGACAATCCTTCATTTTTATGTTCAGGTTCTGAATTTACAGTACTCTAGAAAAAGTTTAAAATTTGTATATTTATAGCAAAAACTGTCTGTTTTTTGGCTTCAAATTTAACTTCTGGAAAATTAATTTTTGCACCCTACATAATGCTTTGATTTTTACACTTTTTTGGGGTCCCATTTTTATCTCTGCACTTTTGACCTAAGGAACTTTGACCCAAGGAACTTGCTCTGTAATTAGAGGCCTTTAGCTGGATTAGAATTAGCTGGGTTTGAATTGAAAATAAATGTGCAATTTTCTGTTAGTTTGGGTTTTTTTGAGATTTAGGTATCTGATTTAATAGATCAGTTTGGATACACCTAGTTTCATAGTCACTTTTCAATTAAAGGATGTGAGTTTGGATAGGATGAGGAGGGCCCCAACTATTATCATATTTTCTCAATCAAAACATTAAATTTATTCTGGTTGCTTTTGATGTAAATATTAAATTAGATTGCAAGGGGTGAGAATATGACATCATCAGAGGCTCAGGTGAGAAGCATTTAAATCAGTTCATAAAAATACCATCATGAGAGCCTCTATACTTAAAATAATTCTCTAGGCTGCGCTACAAGATTTATTGGCTGTAAAGAAGGGATTTGTTTAAACTCAACAAATCTATTTTTAGCTGTGGTAGTAAAAACCTGATATACACACCCAGCTTTGGCTGCCATGGCTCAAAGGGGTGGATCTTAGTTAGGGCTGTGGCGTCCCACCCCCGGACAAAACCTGGATTCTGTCCAAAGTTTCTGAAAATGCGGAAGGTAATATATTTTCTATTTAAAGCTGATTTTAAATCCTATCTTCCAGAATGCCAGATAAAAGAAGATCTTTATCCGGGGGTAGGACGCCGCAGCCCTAATCTTAGTTTAGGGTTTATTAAATGTAGTTGGAAATCAGGGCTCAAACGCGTCCTACAAAGATAATTTGTTGGTTTTTTATTAGGTTTAATATATATTATTAAAGTCAACAAGTGATATTTTGTAATAAGAAATCAACTGCCCAGAGCTATCCCTTCCATTCAACAGGGCTTCAGTATATTTTAATTAGGGTTGGGATGGGCACCAAAATTTACACAATTGGTTTTGTGACCAAGCTTTGATTGACACAATTGGTTTTGTGACTTTGTCAGTTGAGCACAATTCATTTTGTGACCTTCATGTCACATCACGATTCATGCAGATTGGTTTTGTGTTTTTAGAGAGCAGTACACAATTTCAACTGCCACATTTTGTGCCCTACTCCAAAAGTCACAAAACACATCTGTATGAATTGTGATATGACCAAGCACAATCTCATGTGGGTTTGTGTTGTGTCCAATCATAAGTATGCAAGCTATTCCTTTCAATTGAAGTAGATATCTATAAATATTTTGATTGGTGTTTTAATATAATTATCTAAAGTAAACTGTGGTACAATCAAATCTATCATTGTGAGGTAATGGAAGGTAAAGCTTTAATAAATTCAATTTAAAAAATAAAGTCCTGCAACTGAACTTGCTCTAATTTTACATCCTGTTCCCCTTCACAAAATGAAATCATCTGTTTCATCCATGAAAACCACCTTCCTTTTATATTTTGTGATCTACACAATGGAGTGAGGCACAAATTGTGACCTACTCCAAAAGTTGTGATACAAAATCACATGGATTGTTTTGTGAACCAATCCAAAACATCCAAAAAAATGGTTTTGTGACACTGTGTTTGCACAAGTGCTGTTTCTGTCCCTTCTTTAATTTTAATCTAAACACACATTAAAATATATTTTAGATGAAATAAATCAGAACCTTATCCTACTTCCTTAAGGCTTGTCTGAAGCAGCCAATAGCATATTTATTCAAATGCTTTCAATAAGACTGATAAATTGGATTTATGAAATAAACAGAAATGTCATAGTGCATGAATTGTGTAAGGCAAATCTTACTCACGATAGAACATCGATTTCTCTTTACCGACAAGCAATTCTTGGAGGGTTATTGATTTCCTGATAAAAGAAGGATAGAGACTCTAGCCTTAAAGTATGTTAATTTTCTTATCTGAACTCTCCTTTTGTGCCGAGGTTAGTTGCTATGCCCATCTTTGGAAGTTAGCTTGGTTAGAGCTGCTGCATTTGGGAGCAGGTAGCTGTAACATTCTGCCAATTGACATGTAGTTTTGACGCTATTTTTAAATTGCTGCTGTGAAGGATATGCTAGACTATATTTAAAGTATCAAATCAGAAACCCATGTTATACTAAGCTCTAGCCGATTGATTACTTGTCTAGCTATCAAAAGCTGGTCTCAAGCAAAGGTTCACTGTGATTTGATAAAGTTTATGACGCGACAAAATGATGTGATTTCCTTAAATGGAAGCTCCGATACGAACGTGTTTAATAAATACTATTCTAATTATTGAGGCAAGTATACAACGTAGCAGTTTAGTGATCGTTTTGCGGAGTTGAGCTGATCAGATACAGAGTCCTCATGAATTTTTGGTCGATCCATATTTTACATTTAAGTTTCATAACCTAACGCCCCTATTCCGAGATCAGTTACCATGGAAAGCGGTTTGGGGATGCACGATTCTCTAAATTTTATTTCAAACAGTTAGCATTATTAAGCAACCTTTCAAGACTTTATTTAATCCACTTCATTCAAAATTGCTGCTCAAGCCATATTTAAACGCTCTACCTTTCATCTCTTTAGATCTGCCATACTATTTACCGATTTTAAACAGATGTCTACTACTCAACAGAAACACAAAATTGTAAGATGTTTCACATTATCCATCTAATCAGCTATAGGTCATCATTGGCTCGGGACCTGCTGGTCACACTGCTGCCATCTATGCTGCCCGTGCCAACATGGAGCCTGTCATGTTTGAGGGTATGTTAGCTGGAGGTGTTGCTCCAGGAGGCCAGCTCACCACCACAACTGACGTGGAAAAATTTCCCTGGCTTTCCCGAGGGTATTAGTGGTAGGTATTTCATTATAATCTCTTCCTAAACTCGTTCCAAAGGACCTGAGTTGATGGACAAGATGCGTGCTCAATCCGTTCGCTTTGGGACCAAAATCATCACCGAAACTATCACAAGAGTTGATTTCTCTTCTCGCCCTTTTAAACTGTGGCGTGAATACGAGGATTCCGATGCTGACACTCCCGTTTTGGCTGAAACTGTTATTGTCGCCACTGGAGCAACTGCTAAGCGCCTTCACATCAAAGGTAACTTTTCGCTTTTTTAATAATTACTTCAAACATATTTTTATAAACAATTTATTAATTTTACCACAGGTGAAGATGTATACTGGAACCGTGGCATGTCTGCCTGCGCTGTGTGTGATGGTGCCATTCCCATGTTCCGTAATCAGCACCTTGCTGTAGTTGGTGGCGGTGATACTGCTGCCGAGGAAGCCATGTTCCTTACCAAATATGGTTCCAAAGTATCAGTTCTTGTTCGCCGTGACGAACTTAGAGCTTCCAAGATCATGGCTGATCGCTTGATGAAAAAATCCAAAAGTCGAAATTATTTGGAATACTGAAGCAATTGAAGCCAAGGGTGATGGTGATGTATTAAAGACACTACGACTCAAGAATTCCAAGACTGGTGAAGAGTCTGATCTCGATGTTGCCGGTCTGTTCTACGCCATTAGCCATGTCCCTAACACAGAACCATTCAAAGGAATTGTTGACCTTGCAGATGATGGTTATATCAACGTCAAGGCAGGCTCTACCTTGACCAACATTGAGGGTGTCTTTGCTTGCGGAGATGTTCAAGATCGCCGCTATAGACAGGCGATCTCTGCCGCTGGGTAAGATATTTATGATTAATTTTTAAAAAGGTATATACTTATTTTATTAGATCTGGTTGTATGGCTGCCCTTGATGCTATCGAGTTCCTTGAGGCTCACGAAGATTAATCGAGCTTCGTTTTCTCATGCTGAGTGTACAGTCGTGCCATGGTGTTTTGTAATTCCGATCACTCTCGTATTTCCCAAACTCGAGCTTTAATTTTTAAACATCTAAACATACCTTTAGAAATATGCCTTTTGGCTGGAATTCTTATTCTGAAAAATTTATGAAATATTTTTAGCTATAGTATCAACTTTTTACAACTAAGAAGTAAGTTACAATTATAAATTTACCTTTTTCTTATAAAGATATTCCTTTTTGTAAATAACAGTATTGTTAAAGTTAACATCATTTATTTCTTTAAGCTTTTTTATGTTGTAAACTTTAGCATAATTGACATAGTAATTTTAACGTAACTTATAAAGATAAAAATGTACTACAACTCTTTCTTCCTTTAAATTGTTCACCTAGCTAGTAAATGTCCAATTTTACGTCATGTACACCAAATACAGTAGTTTTTAAAGCTATGATGTTAAGCAAAAAAACCTGTATGTAAGTGAAAATAACTCATGTAAATGAAATTAAAAACCAATGAACTTATTGTTTAACATTAGATTTGGGTTTACTTCTATTTTATTCCGAGATATTAATTTGATGTACAGATGAGTTTTTTCACTAAATCTTAGTTTTTTTGCTCAGCGCCATAGCTTTGAAAACTATTATACTAATATCCACCTCATTTCTAACACTGTTTTTTCTGGCAACTGCCAGAATTAACTCATTCCACAAGTTGACTTACTAAATGTCAATATTATTTTAGCATTTATCCACCGGAATTAGTCATTTCCTAAACTAAGCTAATTTTTCATAATGAATTATTAAGTCAGAATTGCAAAATTAAAATTAAACAGTTGTAATGTTGTCCCCATTTAAACAGAGGCTTAATTTTAAGCCAAAAATCTAATATAATAAACTATGAAAATGTTAGTTTCTTTGTACTTATACATTAAGGTTGACTCTAGTAAGTAATATCTGAATGACAACTCCAAATAAGAATCCATAAAGTTCTTAATAAAATACACAATATTCTAAAAATAATTTTTTTATATTTTATACTACTGTTTTTATTAAATATATAATAAGATAAGCATTGAACAAAGACATGTGTTGTAACCAAGTTTCCCTCCTTGCCTGCCAACATATTTTACAATACACAGGGGGCAAATAATGAGTTTCCCCATGACATAACTAACACCATGGATCAATTGTATGTCAATGTCAAATTGCGGGCACTTTCTCCTAATTAGGAGCACTATCAATTTGACTTGTTGATCCCCGCACGAGTTATTCCTTGGCTTTGAACCTTACATGGAACACACCACTATGCCACCCCCTGTGGCCTTGTGGCTTTCCCCATGTGATATATGAGTCACAATATTCTAAAATAAAAGCATCTTATTCTATTCATTCTTCTCCTTTCTATTGGACTGTTGTCTTTCCCAATCAAATACTGAACTCTTATTGGTTCAGTTGCAACAGTGGTAGCAGAAGTAGGTTCACAACCTACCTAAGAAAAATTCCCCCCAAGAAAGGACGGAGTACGGGCTGTATGGCTCTTCCACCAAGAGACTTTCCTTCCAATCCCTGAGAGAGACATCCCCAACAAGTACGTTATTTACCAAGACCAGCTAGTTCTTACAAGTGTGTAAAATGTCTCTGCCTTGGACAGTGTTAAGCCAGTGTCACTCTGCCTCAGTTGGACCTTTCACAGCGCATGCTCAACCTCCAACTTGAGTCTTTTGCGGGTGGTGTCAAAGGATCTGACATTGTCAGTTGGCTCCATTCTACCAAGACCCGCCTTTGTATATGTCAGGTGCCTGAGCCCATGTGGGTTGCCAAAGCTTCTGGGTGCCTTACAGGACCTGCTGCAGTGTGGTTCATCAACTAGGCCAGCCAAGAGATAGATGTCACTTGGGCATTGTTCAGGGACGCCGCAAAATCCCGCTACAGTGAAACCTTTTCACCTATTGTGGTGGGAACTCCCCTCCTGGTCATTAAACAGACCAGATCTGTCCCTGAATATCTGGCAGCTTGGCAGCAAGCCCTGGCCGCTGCCCCAGAAGCTTTCACCAACGGGAATGCCATGCTGCTCACTCTAATAGTTAATGGGCTCAAACCCCATATCTGCAAGTGGGTTCTTGTGGGCTGTTGTACCTCTATTGACAACTAATATAAGGCTGTTGTGGAGGCCAATAACCAAGCTTCAATAGGGTTCTGTAGATCCAACAGCGCCCACCTCAGTCTTGTCCCGCATCAGGCAGTGTCCACAATCAAGTGAGCTGCTGCCAGTCTTGCTAGCAGGAGAATGGGGCTAAGCGTCCCTGCAAGGGGAGCTCCAGTTAGCGCAAATTGAGGACCCAGGAAAAGTCTGGGGGTTGTAGATATGAGAGGTTCTGCAACCCCGCTTGATACCCATCCCCAATCTCTCCTTGCAAAAAACCCCAGTGATTACCATGTGCACAATTTTGAGACCTTAGACGTGTTCAAAGTTCACAGTGAAAAACCTGTCCTCCAAGCCAGTCATTCTTCCAATGAAATCACCTGCTTGGCCTACCCCTTCCATTTCTGTAGAAACACCCACAAACTTTTGGTAGACACTGGGGCCAACCACACCATGATCAACCAGGAATTCACATATTCTCAACAACTAGATTGAGTGCCTAGTCAGTTCAAAGCAGTACAAGTGGCCAACTCCTGCAGAGTAGCAATCACACATGAGACAGTAGCCTTCTCTGTGAGAATGGGGAACATCCAGGTTAAGCTCTCTGGGCCAATCATGGCAAGGCTCAGCCACAGCGTTATTGCTGGCCTCAACTGGCTTCAACACAACCACCCATACATTGACTGGAGTACCTCTGTGATCACCCTCAACAGAAATAGGGTGGGTTTACAGATCTACCCTGTCAAAATGAGCAAGTTACTCCATGATACTGTATTTTTTGGACTCACAGAAACGGGTACATACAACTTCAAGGGGAGAAGCTTGAATTTAATCAATGCTTAGTCAAAGCCATTTTCTCTGAACCACCTGCAGCTCCTCCATTAAACACCACACCTCCACCAGCACTTAAAGCTCTCCTAAAGGAGTACAAGGACATCTTTAGTGAAACATTAGACCAGTTACCTCCTCCCCAAGAAATACAGCATGCTGTCTAATTGCAAGGGTCACTGCCCAAGGCCTGTCCCCTTTATTGTCTGACACCCAAGGAATAAAAGACTCTCTGTCAACACCTTATGGATGCGCTTAATGGGCTTCATTTGCCCCTTTCTCTTGCCATATGGGGCTGCAGTCTTCTTTGTAGCTAAGAAAGACGGGTACCTTTGATTGGTAACCAACTACTGCTCTCTAAACAAGGTGACTGTCAAAAACAAATACCCCTTACTGCTAATTGACAACCTGTTTGAAACGCTTGCGGGTGCAAAGGTCTTCAGTAAGATTGATCTCATCACAGGGTACAACCAGGTCTGCATTGCACCAGGGTATGAGGCAAAAACTGCCTTCTGCACACGCTACGGGTTGATTGAGTGTTAGTCATGAACTTTGGAATGACTAACGCTCCCTCCACCTTTGCCATAATGATGGACAAAGCATTTGAGGATTTGATTAGAAAATGTATTGTTGTGTACCTTGACAACATTATTGTCTTCAGCCAAGATCAGTCCATACATCTCCAACATCTTTGTGCTATCCTTGACACCCTTTGTAAACACTAGCTGAAGACCAAGTCTTCCAAATGCAAATTCCTCAGGTCAGAGCTCCTATTCCTTGAGCACACCATCTCTGCCCAAGGGATAAAGCCCAACCCTGTCAAAATTAAGGTAATCATCAACATGCCACCCCCCACTGATGTGGGCCAGGTGCTTACCTTCTTGGGAATGGTTGCCTATGTGTAAAAGTTCATTCCCAACTGCAGAGAACTAATTGCACCCCTAACTGAGATCTTAAACACAAAAAAGCGCTTCCACTGAACACCTGCCAGAGATCAAGCCGTTGGGATGTTGAAGCAAAGACTTACAACTGCACCTGTATTGCAATTCCCCAATTGGTGCTGCCAATATGAACTCAAGACTGACACCTCTGACAGGACCATAGGAGGTGTGCTAAGGGTGGAAAATGAAAAAGGTGTATTCTTCCCTGTGACATAAAAATCCAGGATGCCCACCAACTCAGAGCAACACTACCCCATAAATGATAAGGATTTAGTGGCAATTGTGCACTGTGTTGAGAAATGGCGCTGTTATCTGGAAGGGGTGACCTTTCCACCCCACGTCCTGACAGATCACAAGTCACTCCAGTACTTCAATATGCAGTCATACTTAACTTGACGTCAAGTGGGATGAGTTTAGTGCCTGTCCCCCTACCAATTATGCATCAAATACAAGCTTGGGAAGGAACTTGTCACAGCCGATGCCCTCTCCAGACTATACATAGTGTCCATCACAGGAGATGATAGCCTAGACCCAGACTGGCCCATGCTTTATCTACATCCTGAAGCTACCCGTTACAAAGGCCTTAATTCCATGACTATCTCCAAGCTGAAGGACTATGAAAGCCAGTTCACCACTGACACTGGTAACATCTGCCGCCAAGCAGAGACAAGTGAGAGGACGTCTTATATCCCCACCACACAGTAAGGGGATACCATACTGCACTAACGCCACACCTTGGGTCACATCAGAGGATGTAACCTCTTCAAAATCATGAAATTTAAGGGTTGGTGGCTTTTTATGCTCCAAGACATCTTGGACCTCCTCAAGACATGTGTGTTGTGCAAAAAGAGCACATAAAAGCCTGCCCCTCCCAAGTCTGTTCTGTCCATCAAAGCCATGGAGCCCTTTGAGCAGTGGGCCCTTGACATTGTCAGGCCCCTCCCCAAGACATAATGGGCAAAAGTACATCATTACAGCCATTGATTACTTCACCTGTTGGCCAGTAGCGTGGGCAACTACCAATCATACTGCCACCACCATCACCTGCTTCATTGGCAAAGAAATTATGGCCCATTTTGGGCAGCCCAAATTTCTTATCACAGATGGCAGACCCAATCTTTTAGGGCACATCATGAAGGCGTACTGCGCCAAGAATTCCCTCCAAAGAATAGTCACAACTCCCTACCATCCCCAAGACAATGGTTGTGTAGAGCGTCTAAATGGTTTGTTGGTCCAACTGATTGCCAAGCTCTCACAAGAGCACCCCAACACCATGTAGACTGAACACCTGCCCACCTATCTACTCATCTTACAAGCAATAATCAACAGAGGCACTGGGTTCAGCCCCAGCGCCTTGGCCTTTGAAACCCCTGACAGCTTGACGGGGATAGAACAAGGGAAATTATGATCCACAGTTCCCAGGAAACCTCTTTTGTTGACTACTCCCTCCCTGAGCCAGTGGTGTGCCAAGGCCTGAGACATTGAGCATAAGCAAATGGAGGGGGGGCAAAACATCTTGAGGCTAGATACACCATAGGTGATCCCGTCTATGCCCTCAACCCCAATTCTGCCAAACTAGAACCCAATCACTTGGGACCCTTCAAAATAGCTGCAGTTTATGGTAACCACACCTATCAACTCAAAGAGGCTCACAGAAATACCAAGAAGCTTCATCATGATTGCTTGCGCCCCTATTGCGCCATCCCCACAAAAAGGTTATTTGTGAGGACCTTCCCAGATCTCCTGCAGACTCTGATCCTGGTGTCTGACAACAATCAGGGGGAAGGGGGGTGTTGTAACCAAGTTTCCCTCCTTGCCTGCCAACATATTTTACAATACACAGGGGGCAAATAATGAGTTTCCCCATGACATAACTAACACCATGGATCAATTGTATGTCAATGTCAAATTGTGGGCACTATCTCCTAATTAGGAGCACTACCAATTTGACCTGCAGATCCCTGCACAAGTTATTCCTTGGCTTCAAACCTTACATGGAACACACCACTATGTCACCTCCTGTGGCCTTGTGGCTTTCCACATATTATATATTAGTCACAATATCATAAAATAAAAATATCTTATTCTATTCATTCTTGTCCTTTCTATTGGACTGCTGTCTTCCCCAATCAAATAATGAACTCTAATTGGTTCAGTTGCAACATCAAATTAACCATATATATATAAAATAATCAGTACTATCAAATTAAATCAAAAAATAGAAAAATTAAGACTAAAAACTAAATGATCAAAACTAAAAAGTAAAAATTAAAGCTAAAAAGTTAAAAGTTAAAAGTAAAATTAATATAAGCAAGTAAGTAAGTTTATTCTTCACCCTTATTCCCCTTCTTCATTTTAGTCCCTTAAAGCAAGGCAGTGGCAATAAGCTCAATCTGATGCTTGATCTCAGAGGCCTTGTACTTGTGTTTGGCTGCACCCTGGATGGCCTTGGTGATGGGCTTAGTGGGGGGATGCAGTTTGCAAGATCCCTGAGCTTAGAGATAGGCTTTTCCTGCTCATGTTAGAAGAGGGAAAAGAACTTGTTGAGCTTCAAGTGCACCCCAAAGTTAGCCTTGAGATGCTTATGGTAAGCCTCAAAAGCCAAAGTGGTCTTCAGCTTGCCATTTAACGCAGCCTGGTACACGTTCCAGATGGCTTTAGCGCGGGCCTTACCCTGTGTCAGGGCCCAGAATGCCATGGAAAATCAAGTGGCCTTCCTAGAGGCAAAGCAATACACAGCATGTAAATCATTACAAACTGTCTCTCAGATTGAAAACCCCTCCCTTTCAAATAAATAACGGCCTGGGATTTGATAGGCCCACAGGCCTCAAATCCCTGGCATCAATTCTATTAACAAATTTGGCTCCCTTCACTATTGGGAAATGGTACATTGGGAGCACAGTTGTTTGATTGTGCAATCAGGTGCTTGATTGCTTGCGGGTTCTATAAATAGCTGTGGCACCCCAGCATGGTGCAGCTCAACCAAGGTTCCTTTTATACTAGCCAATAATCATCTATCCCAAGGCTCAAGTACGCAATTCCCAGGCCAAATTGCCAGTTGGACTGAAAATGATGCCACCAGATTTCTGGTGGCACAAAAGGCTACAGATTCACCAGTAAGTATGATTAGTGAGAGGGAAAAGCCCTCCTCATACTTGATATCATAAAATAAGCAACTTTATGTCCAGGACCCATTATTTTCTTGCAGGAATTATCTATTTTTGTACCAATATAATTATTCTGTTTGCATCTATTTGTGAATCCACCACACAATATAACCCCACCTATCCATACCCTCCTGGCTTTGCTCCTGACACTTCAGTTAAACCACCTTCTGTTCTTGATTTGGAGTTCTTCCATCCCCATCATCTAGATCTCCCTCCTGGTTGCACTAGAGAGACTATCCTGCCTGCTATGAAGGAGATTTCTATCACTCCCCCCTTACCCAACACGCCTCCTGTTCAGGACTTCAGTAAATTGGGGTTTGCCTACACCACAGTATTGGGGCTGGCTGACCAGGTTGTGTCCCATACTAAAAGTTGGTGTTTCCTAGCTATAACAGTGAATTACCTGGTTAGAATAGCGCCAGTTGTGTACATGGCCTTTCAGGCCCAGCCTGCCTCCCCTGTGGGAGTCCAGCCAGACTCTGGCATGGACTGTGACACCTTGCCCCTGTATGATGGCCTTCCCAATCCACTGGGGCCCAAAGTACTCAAGGAAAGGCGTGAACTCCAACGTTTTGCTATGTAGGGATCCTTTGAGAGAACCTCAAACCCCTGCACAGTGTTCTATGGCTTTAAAAAACCCAAGGCACTAAATTCTTCCAGCACAAATTTGCAGGTGTACAAATTATCCCTCTGGCTCAACCTACTAAGCTTGGCATGGGCCTGCACATTTTGAGCAACTGCTTGGGAGAAGTGGAAGTGCCATCCCTGCACTTTCCTGTCAAAAAGCTGCTTTTACAAATTGAACTGAGCAGTCTCAAAGTACATTATGCATATATGAGGCCCCAGAGCTCTCAGCCTTACCTTTTCCTCCAATTCAAGGGTGGCCTGGTCTTTGTCAGCGTCAGGAGGGTTGGCATGGGTGTGTGTGTGGGGTCTTCTTGGCATTGTTGGCATTGTGGGGAATGAGGGAAAGCTCTTTGCAGAGGATGGTGAAATCCCGGGTTTAGATGGCCTCAGTGGCCCCAGGAAGAAGGCGATTGGAATCACCCAGATGTCTATCTGGGCACAGATCATCCAGAGCTGGTAGAAAATCTGGGGGAAAGTGGCAAAGGTACTGTCAACTAGCAAGGTTGACGCCCTTTTCAATTCCATCATTTTATGCTGAGTTGCTTAGCAGATAATCCAATCCTTGAAGCCTGACCCATTGTTGTGCAGGAGGAAGTGCTCCCCATTTGGAAGCTGCTTGAGCTCATGGGTGAGCGTAAGCTCAGAAAGGACTTCAGAGGCCTTGGGTGGGGGGATTGGCAGCAATGTGTTTGTTGTTAATGAACTTAACCAACTGCTCCTGAGTTGGCACCAACTTGAGATTGTGGGATTTAAGTGCTGCAAGGCTTTGATGGCCAAATTGGAAGCTCAGATATTGGCAGAGGTGGGAATCACTTGCACAAGATACCACTTGAGAATACTTGTAATTAAGTGATTGGGGGGCTCACAGGTGTGCTCCCCCTTCTTGACCATGACTTGCTCCCAGCCCTTGGTGTTCAGGTGGGCCCTGCAAGTCTTATACTCACAGACAAAGGGGTTTCTTTTAGTTTGGTGCTTTTGATTATTACAATTAAAGATGTAATTATCAGTGACATAGCCAGGACTTCCCTTTACAGACATGATGGGGAAGTAAAAGGGGAAGCGCTTGGGAACTTTGAACTCTCTGCCCAAATTACAGATGTTGTGGATGGCTAGTGGATCCCAAGACACATGACACAAAGCTTTAAACTTCTTGGAGTATTCCTCATGCTCATCTTGGGGGTCAGATGAAGGAGGGTGAGAAGAGCCATTGGGGAGAGGGGAAGGGTTCTTTGAGGCCTGCTTTAATGCCTCCTTTTTCTTTTCAGAAGAAGAGGTGGGCTCCTTGGCAGCCTTTCCTTTCTTGGTGCGGCGTTCTTTTGTGGGATCAGAGTTGGCCTCTGACTGGTAGAAGGAGTAGTCAGTTAGATCATCATTGGATTTATTGGGTGTTGAGTGTTGAGTGATGAGGGGAAGGTGAAGGGTAGGATGAGGGTGGAGGGGGAGGAGTGGGAGGAGATGAAGTGAGGGGGAGGGAGTTGGAGGCTTTGCCTTTGCAGGCTTCTTGGTGCACTTGGAAGTGGTGGCAGACTCCTTGGAGCCCTTGGAGGCTTGAAGGCTTGGGCTGTTTGCTTGATTTGTATGATATTGGCTAAAGAAAAGTTTAGTTTTGTAAATAAAACAACTGAGAAGATAAATCAAACACATAGAGATAAAGCAAAATATAAGTAAAAAGTATGCAAATAAAGTTTTATATATCAAGAAAAAAATAACAAAGTAGATAGAAGCAAAATAAAAACTCAAAGTATAGATCTAAAGTGGTAAACATGAAAACAAGTGATTTTATGATGAAGTATCAAAGATGTTAGGTTCAGCATAACATCTTAGTGCTAAATCAATGAAAAAGTATACTAAAAATAAAATGAAATATATAAAAATTATATGGGGAGTAGCAAGGAGAGTAGTAGATTATAATTGCAAAAAAATTAATTATGTGGAAAATTTTTATTAGGGGTTGAATATTCAAAAAATAGTAAAGTGTCAAGTTTTGCACTGTCAATCAGATGAAAAAAGCTGAATTATTTCTGTAAATTTTCCTGGAGTTGAGCAGAAAAATCAAATTTACCATGTTTTTTACATATAAAACTTGCTTAATTTAAAACAGGTTTGAAAGTTAACCCAAAAGCAAGGCAGTTTCATATGCCCAAAAATTAAAAAAATACAACATACGTTAAAAAAGTTAAGTGTGTAGGAAGGTGTTTATTAGTGATAATATTATGCTGTGAGGAGCTGGGAGTGAATTTTTTATCATAGTGTTGGTTAAAACTTTAAGAAGCTCTCTGTACTAATTCCCCAGTTAAAGTGTCAAGTGGATGGGTGTTGAGTGGCGCTCATAGTGTGTCACTTATTAATTTAACCTTAATTACAAGCCTTTGATTAGTTAAGTCAAAAGCTGTCAGGGATCCACCCTGTAGGGGGTTCTTAAGAACTTGCAGAAGATGGCCTGCAGGTCCTGAAGGGAGGGCCCACCACAGGATGGGCGCTAACTTTACAATATATGATAATTATTTCCCAAGAATGGCCCAGGGGCCGCTAAAAGGCACCATAGAATTGATGAGGCCCTTAAAGGTGATATATATAACCCAAATATTTGGATCAAGGTGGATGCACTTGCAGCAATAGGTTTTTACAAGTGGTTGGGCCGTGGGGTTAGGGGGGAGTCATTGGTACCAGATAGGCAGGCAGGAAGGTAGTTGCATTTATCTCTGAAAAGCAGGGGGCACAGTAATCCAGGCTCCTTTACAACCAATAACATCAGTTTCTCTGGTTTGGGCTTTAGGGTTGTGGAGTAGGATTTCCTCTAATGTGAATTCTGAATACACTGAGTTGGGAGGGTATTGCGAGAGAGGGGGGCTAAACTAAGTTCAGCTCCCATCTTGGGGGAAGGATCCACCAGGACACCATCCAGTGCAAGACTGGTATGGCTGCTTGAAGTGGTGTCCACAAAGAGGATGTAGCAGATAGTCAGGGAAAGTAGGAATCTAAACCCATCAAAATCATACCACCAAGCAATCACAGAGCGCGTTTAGGTGTGAGCTCTTGGATACCCAAACCTTCTTATTAGACCTGAGTAACTGGAACCTCAGAGGGGAGAGGCATTGATGGACCCAAGCTTGGGACCTGTGACAGTCCACATGTTTGGTGGTTTGCAGGCAGGGCTAATGTTGGTTGCGTAAAGATATGGTTGATTGTTGAAGGTAGAGGCCTAGTAGGGAATGATGGCTACTAGGGAAGGTAAGGCCTAGCTAGTAGGTGTAAAGACTACTAGAGGCAGGTAGTGTCTCCAACCGGCAGAAAATATTGGCTGCTGTGGGCTAGAGGTCTTCAACCAGCAGGGAACTGTGGCTGCTTGGGGTGAAGAATGAGATAGCTCAGCAGGGAACTTTGTCTGCTTGGGGTGGGGAGTGATCCAGCCTGATGGGTAGTGTTTGCTGCTCAGGCTGGGAGAATGTTTAGACCCTGGCAGGTAACACAGGCTGCCAGGGTAGAAGTGTATGCCAGCATGGTAGGGGAATTAACTACCAGGGCTATAAGTTTTGGAACCCTGGTGGGTAGCACGGGCTGCCAGGGAAGGGAAGAGCTCTGAGGTCTCAAAATACCCTGATACACTTACAGGAGGTCTGTGAGCAAGCATCCTACCTAACAGAATGGTAGGGTGTCCTTGTTTATGCCTCTATGGGAGCTTTGGGGAGAACCCAAAGTGAGCATTGGAGAGCATATATTTGCTCAGAGGTGTCACCAAGGCGGTTTCTTGGGAAAGCAAGCTGCAGAACTTGGTGTGATCAGGCCTCTGGAAAGTAAAACTGATTGCTTTGCAACTGAAAGCCCAGATTTAATCACCTGGGTGAGTAAAAGCAATGCATAGGCATTAATCTATGGTTGAAGGGCCTAAGTGGATTGCCACTTGCAAGGGCCCAGTCAAAAGCCAGTTCAATGTAGACTCATGCCTGGGTCTACAGGGTCTGATAACAGGGACTGAGATAAAGAACCAAGGTGGTTCACAGAATCAGCGGAGAAGACTAGTAAGAAGGACTGTTTGATCACAGTGAAGACTAGTTGAGGGATTGTTGGTTCATATTGAAGTTTAGAACCAAAAAGGGTTCTTTGTGCAGGTGGAAACAAGGTGGGTCCTAGTGAGGATAATCTGATGGACTGAAAGATCATGATGCAGGAGTAGCTGGTCATGATAAAGGAGTAGCCAGAGGACTGATTAGCTATTGAAAGACCAGAATGAGCTGTTGGTGGACTAAGATAGACTGATTGCTGGTTAAGCTGAAGAGCTGGAAGCTGTGGTTGAAGATCATGATGCAGGATTAGCTGATCATGATACAGGAGCTGGCTTAAGCACCAGAAGATGATGATGAAGAACTGGTGGTCCAGAGAAATGAGCTGAGATTTTGCCAAATTAATTTGCCAAGGATAGATGAAGTGGAAATTTTCCTTGGATTTTACAATATTTGTAAATATATGGTGAAATTGTTGAATAGGTCTAAAAAGAACAGTTTAGATAGTATTCTACTATTTAAGTTGGTTTAGGTTGAATGCAGGGTAGACTGGTGCTGGTATAATGGACTGGTTAACACTTTGGTGCGCAAAGAGTTGTTGATTTGAGTGGTTGAAGCAATGGAAATTGATTTCCTAGTTGGATCCCGGTGGAACTTCAGAAAGGTCTGTTTCTGCGCTCTGCATTTATTGGTTGAGTTCTGGAAGGATTCCTGATGAATATGATTGATTGGAAGCCAATAGCTTAAAGTATAAGCAAGGAAATAGTGAATTAATACTTTAAGCTTTTGAGAAAGTAAGTATGTAAGCTTAAGTTATTATAGGAAAAAGTGAGTGGCAATGGTTTAAGCTTTTGAAGAAAGCCATTTTGAAGGCAGAACCGTTGGGAAAGGGACACTATAAGAAGGAAGCTAGCTGGAAAGTTATAGGATCTTTCTGGGTCTTTGACAGAGTCTTTTTGGATCTTTTAAGTTTTTGCCAAAAGGTTTTTGGAAGCCTTTTGATTGCCAGCAGGAGCTTGATTGGACTTATAAAAGTGGAATAAAAAGGCTAATAGAGCTATAAAGAGAGATGAAGCCCAAGATAACAGAGAAGGAACCCAAGAATAAGGAGCTGGATCCTAAGTGCAGTGCAGGAGTCTGATTCTAAGCGCAGAAAGACAAGTTTAAGGAACAGAAGCCCAAGTTTAAGGAGCAGAAGTCCAAGACTAAGGTGCAGGAGTCCAAGACCAAGTACAGGGAGTCCAAGATATTATTAGAGGACTCTAAGTATTGGCAAATTCATATTGCTTCCCTGACCCCCAGGCCATATACCAGAAGTTTTCTAAGGGGATCTTACTTTTGAGAGTGAATAAAAGCTCATTTTGACCCCTATACATATTTCTGAGATACATTTTCCCTTACTAGAGAATGAAAACACCTTCCAGTTGATCCCTGGCTATGACCCAGGACACACTTTGGGGACTGGTGACCAGGAACCCCACAGTGAGTCAAGTTTTTGTTTCTAATAAATCACATATGAAATCTATTAATAAATCAGGCTTAACTTATGTGGCACCACTTAATCTACAAACCCAGAAATGACATAATGTAAAACAAGTGGGGTATTTGATTAATGTATATACTACCAAATACAGTATAATGGCTTGGGAGCTTAATCAACAACTATGGACACTAATAATGAAAATATAATAGTAATTAATAAAATTTATATAAGCACACATGTGTTTTATTAATAAAATTAAGATTTGGCTTAAAAAGTGTCAAATTAGTCTTTTTTAGAGTTTTAAATACAAGTGACTTTCATTCTTATTAGTAAATGTGCTTATAAATTACCCCTTAAATTGATCTTTGAGCTAACTAATTTATTAAATAGAGTCAAATTTGAGTGTTTTTAATATCAGATTTTGGTTTCAACCCCCTAAATCACTAGTAAAAATTAGCTTAAAATCAGTTAAGTCAAAAATACTAATAGATTTGCATACTCAGCAGTCTACTCCCTGGTACTCAACAGTGTGTCAAGTACCAAGGAGTCAACTTCACCACAGTTGCTCTTTGTGAGTGGTGTGGAAGGGGCTACCATTGTTTGCTGACTCTATTTCACAGAAACCTGCCTCCGTATCTGCCAAGTGCCTGAGCCCATGTTGATTGTCACTGCATCTGGGCGCCTCATGGGTCTGCTGCCGTGTGGTTTACCAACTGGGAAGGCCAAGAGCAGGAAGTCATCTGGTTGAAATTCAGAGACGCCGCCAGATCCCATTACAGTGAAACCTTTTCACCTATTGTGGTGGGAACTCCCCTCCTGGCCATCAAACAAACAGGATTCTTCCCTGAATATCTTCCAGCTTGGCAGCAAGCCCTTGCTGCCGCCCCAGAAGCTATCACTGACAAAAATACCATGTTGCTCACTCCTATTGTCAATGGGCTTAAGCCCCATATTTGCAATTGGGTTCCTGTAGAGCATTGTACCTCTATTAACAACTGATATAAGGCCATTGCAAAGGACAGCAACCAAGTTTCAATGGGGTTCTACAGGTCTAATGATGCACCCCCTCAGTCTTGTCCCACACCTGGCAGCGCCCACAATCAAGTAGGCTGCCGCCAATCCTGTTAGCAGGAGAATGGAGCCAAGCTCCCCTGCAAGGGAGAGCTTCAACTAGCTCAGATTGAGGAGCCAGGAAAAGCCTGGGGGTTGTAGATACAAGAGGTTCTTCAGCCTTTTTTGACCTACACTCCCAATCTCTCCTTGCCAAAAACCCCTGCAACTATAATGTGCACAATTTTGAGACCTTAGGTGTGTTCCAAGTCCACAGTGACAACCCTGTCCTCCAAGCCAGTCATTAAGCTAATGAAATCACCTGCTTGACCTATCCCTTCCGTTTCTGTGAAAAAAAAAAAAAAATTTTTGGAAAATGGGCCCAAAAAAAAACCGGGAAAAAAGGGAAAATTATATTATCAAAAAATAGAATGTGTACCTTGTTTATTTAAAGAAGTGTGGGGAGCCAACTCTCGGAGGGGAGCAAACACGCATGAGACAGTAGCCTTCTTTGTGAGAATGGGGAACATCTAGGTTAAGCTCTCTGGCCCAATCATGGCAGGGCTCAGCCATGGCGTTATTGCTGGCCTCAACTGGCTCCAACACAACCACCCATATATTGACTAGAATACCTCTGTAACCACACTCAATAGAAATGGGGTGGGCTTTCAGAGCATCCCCACCAAGATAGGTAAACTGCTCCACAACACTGTGTTTTTCAGGCTCACAAAGACCAGTACATACAATTTCAAGGGGAAGCTGAACTTTAACCAGTGTTCAGTTAAAGCCATTTACTCTGAACCACCTGCAGCCCCTCCCCTTAAACACCACACCTCCACTAGCACTTAAGGCTTCTCCTAGAGGAGTACAAGGATGTCTTTAGTGAAACTTTAGACCGGTTACCTCCTCCCCAAGAAATACAGCATGCTGTTCAGTTGCAAGGGTTGCTGCCCAAGGCACATCCTCTTTATTGCTTGACACCCAAGAAAAATAAGACTCTCTGTCAACACCTTGTGGACACACTCAATAAAGGCTTCATCTGCCCTTCCCTCTAACCATATGGGGCTGCAGTCTTCTTTGTAGCTAAGAAGGACAGGTCCCTTTAATTGGTAACCAACTACTGTGCCTTAAACAAGGAAACTGTCAAAAACAAATACCCCTTACTGCTAATTAACGGCATGTTTGTCACACTCAAGGGTGAGAAGGTCTTCAGTAAGATCAATCTCACCGCAGGGTACAACCAGGTCTGCATTGCACCAGGGAATGTGGCAAAAACTGCCTTCCATACACACTACAGGTTGTTTTAATGTTGTGTCATGAACTTTGGAATGACCAACACTCCCTCCACCTTTGCCATGTTGAAGAACAAAGCCTTTGAAGATCTAATTGGAAAATGTATTGTTGTGTACCTTGACAACATTATTGTCTTCAGTCAAGATTAGTCCACACATCTCCAACATCTTTGTGCTATCCTTGACACCCTTTGTAAGCACCAGCTGAAGGCCAAGCCTTCCAAATGCAAATTCCTCAGGTCAGAGCTCCTATTCCTTGGGCACACCATCTCTGCCCAAGGGATAAAGCCCAACCCTGCCAAAATTAAGACAATCACCAGCATGCCACCCCCCACTGATGTGGGCCAGGTGTGAACCTTCTTGGGCATGGTTGTCTATGTACAAAAGTTTATTCTCAATTGCAAAGAACTAATTGCACCCCTCAGTGAGCTCTTAAACACATAAACAGCACTTCCACTAAACACCTGTCAGAGATCAAGCCTTTGAGACGTTAAAGCAGAAGCTTAAAACTGCACCTGTACTGCAATTCCTCAATTGGTGCCGCCAATATGAACTCAAGACTGACGCCTCTGACAGGGTCATATGAGGTGTACTAAGGATAGAAACTAACAAAGTTGTCTTTCTCCCTGTAACCTACAAATCCAGAAAGCTTACCAATTTAGAGCAACACTACCCCTCCCCATACATGAAAAATATTTAGCAGCAATTTTGCACTGCGTCTGTGAGGGTCCAGGTCCAACCAGTCAAACTTATCATTGTTTTGTCCTGGCTGACTCTTAATACTGGAACCTTCATGGGATACAGATTTAGTGAGCTTTACCTCCAAGGAGTCAATTCTCTGTGACAACACTTTATTATCATCACATCATCTGGCCATAATTTCATCACTTTTTTCTTCCCTTGCCTTGAGAGATTCAATCTTTTGGTTTGCCATATGTTTCACCTGTTGCAGAATCTCATTGAACCCTACCAGCAAGTTCCACAAATCCCAAGAATAACTTTTTTCACTTGTGCGGGTTTTCTTCCTTGGAAAAATAGTCTGTATACAATTCTTCAAAAGCTGCTTTGACTTCAACTAATACCTCCTTGGGCAAAGTCTTTGTAGCCTACAGACTCTCCCAGGCCTCTTAAAGAGAGCCTTCAGGAACTTCTTTTCTAGTGTCATCATTTTCTACTCAGATAACCCCAAACTTAGCTCTTTTAAATGATAATAAAGAAGACATAGCAATTTAAAAGCAAATGAGGGGAAAGCGCCAAAATTGACAATATGTATATTTTATTAAAACATTGCTGTTTTTGCTTAATATATCATTCAGGGCATGTTTGGCTAAAAACCCCTCCGGTTCCAAAATCAACCCTTGATTCATGTCACATGGTTTATGACATATTCACATCATCCAATCCAGATCTTTACCTAAAAGATCCCCACATTTCTCAACCTATGATAATGTACCTACAATGAAAAGGAATCACATGGTACCTTTTGTTTCAATGTATTGATTTGGAATGGAACTTCCCAACCTCACAGCACCAATCCCTGAGGAATCTACATCTTTCAAACCCCAGCTATCATTGTTCCAACTGGAAAAAGCTGATCAAACCTAAATACCCATGCACCCTTGCACGTATTTGGTTATTGTTGGTTTATTGATCCCCTGTCAATTATATTGATTAACCTACACAGTTAATCAACTCAATTTGAAGACATCCAGTCTTTACTTGACACAGTCAAGCCCTTTTTGGCCCAATGATTAAATCTTCATTAAAGTTATTCACAGGTATATTTTTAACTAACCTTTGGGGTTATTTAAACCTTTTGCAAGACACCTAGTCCCCAAGATTGATTTGGCCAATCTTTCCTTAATTTTTCCTAATCAGTACGGTCTAACTAACAGACCATATTAAAATATTTTATTAAATATAGATACCAAGTTTCCATGAATTTTTATCTGAAGAATTCCAGTCAAGCCTATCTACATTAAATAAATAACAAAAACAGAACAGCTTTATATATCTTGGAGTATTTATTTGGCTAAATAATAAAGGTGACTGTTGTACAGTCATCCCCACAAAAGTGCTCAGATCTAGATGGGCTTGTTGTGAGAATTGGGGAGCAGGTTAGTAGGAAATAAAACCAAGTTCTCAACCACAATAAAAGTTGCAGTTTCAGCAACAACCAAAAGGTTGTTACCAACAATTCCTGGAAGGCCAAAGGGGGGAAGGAATCAACTGAACACCAAAAGCAACAGAAAAAACCAAATTGCCAGATTTCACTAGCAAATTTTGAACTTTATTAGAGTAGAGAATGATGAAGATATGTCTTTTACAACTCTTGCATTCATTTAAGGGATGGGATAGAATTGGGGTGGTAGATTGAATGTTGCAAACCAATTGACCAATGATATGAGCGGATACAAATGCATTTCTTGAGGCAGGAAGATCTTAACAAATTCTGTATAGAAATAGTCAAATGTAAAACTGAACCAACTAAAATCAGGAATATGCTTTGGATGTAATTACCACTGCTCCTGGCCGCTCTTGCACATGATATTTAACCAGAGGTGTCTCTTGGGTAGGTTAGGTGGGGGCATCTTCAGAATAATTCCAAAATATTAAATTGATGGCTTTTTGTGGGCTTTTTCAGTAACCTTTTGGATAAATATTCAAACATAATTTGATATAAATTCCCAAGCATCTGGCAGGAATTGAAGTGGAGGCCTAAGGGGAGGCGTAACTTTACACTTGTCAACTCAGAAGGCACCTAAAAAGCCAAAGACGCCTTCAATTGCTTTGCTGCCCTTGCCTCTGTACAAAAGCAGAAGACCAGTAACTTCTATTATACCCCCCTCTGCCACCCTTATTGCCATGAATTTCATTTCTCCCAAAAGAAAGGATAAACTCTTACTAGGGGAATAAAACTTGGAACCTTTCTCTGATGATTCTGGGGATTTTGCAGACCCTCAGGCAGCCCACCTGTGTTTTTTGCGGCTAGCCAATGAGCAAGCTGGAACAGGTAGCAATTAAAATCTGATTAATAAGGGAAATTTGCAGGCCTTTCTGGTTACAATTTTGCAGAGTGCAGATGTGTGTCATAGACTGATGATCAATACAGAACAATCCAGATTTCTGGAAGCACTGAACTAATATGTTGTCACTCCTGTCATAGCTGACAGGCCATCTGAAAAGGGGATTGATGCTCAGCATGAAGAGTCAAAACTGGAAGTGGATTATGATGATTGGCTAGAAGTTCAGGCCACCTGGCCATGTGATCTCTGGCCAGCCATTGACCAGCAAGTGACTCCAGAATATGAGCACCTCATTGGACTAAAGATGACCCAGCTTGTGGACTCCAGAAGTGCAATGATCCATAATGACAGGAACACTAGTAGAAATGATGAAGCTATGAAGAATTTACCAGTGGACTGTCAGTATGAGTGCATATCAATAGAAAAAATGTTGGGCCATAAGGTATAAGATGGGGCCAAAACTCTTGGGCCAGAAGAAACTGAGCAATTCATCTATCAGGTGATAAGTTAATCATAACTCAGTATTTTGAATGACTTTTAAACTCTGTGAATTCTTGTTAAAATGGTATTGTCATTATGAAATAAATAAGATTATGGGACCTTGGTTATACCATGTTATCCCTTATTTAGTCTTGGTTATTTTTCACTTTACTACTGTTCTAACAGAAAATCTTAGCCTGAGGGCCCATGTTCTTGAAGAAGTTCTAGAAACCTGACCTGCATTTTATTATCCGCCAGGAGCTCCCTTTGGCTCACTCTACTTCTCTGACTACCCCCTCAAACCAGAATAAAAGAAATTTATCTTGGATAACATCCTCTGCTTTAAACACCTGGCCCTTCAGAGAGCCCCAGAACAGTTTATCACAAAGAAGCCTGTTACAAACACCCAGCCACCATATTTTGTGAGAAGTATAACTATCTATCTGCCTTTCAGATAGATATTAAAGCACCCCCAACACCCAAACCTGACTGCCTGCCTCCCAGCCCAGATTTGTCTCCTCTCACAGCCAGCAGTTAATATGCAGGCATTGCCTAGATTACCTTGGCTGGACTAGTTGATACCATAATACCCTCCACTAGACCATGGGCTTTGGTAGTCCTCTCAGCATCTTATCTCATCAAGTTAGTATCCCTCCTTCCAACAAAGTAAGTTGGCAGCCAAGGCTAGCGGAGCCCCAACTGGGATGTGGTATACTGACACTTATATCATTGCTAATAAGGTAGCATTCCCCCTTTATTTAGTACTTTAAAATTCAATTAATTGTGCTTCTCAATAAGCACATCATATCAGAAAATTCAGTGAATCAATCACCTAGAACTTCTTTAAGCTGTTTAAAGACAGGTTAATCAAGACCACCTCTTCCCTTGAAGGGTGGTACAGTTGATTTGCTACAAGGTTTTGGGTCAAGAAGCCCAAGTTTAATAATACAATGGTGAATCTCAATACCCAAAAGTGAATCTATACCTGCCTGTTCAAGATAGGCATCAAGAACAAGGATGATCCCCAAAGCAGACAAAAGCAGTGAAAAGTATACTGATATATACAAGGTAGTCCTTGCCTACTATCCTAAGGATAGAAAGTTTAATCATATCTAAGCCATCTCTGTTACTTATCTAACCAATGTTTTATCTCTTTTCTCAACAAATTCTTACTCTTTCTCTCTCTTATTTTCCTTTTCTTTATTATTTTTTACTTTTCTTTAGTACTTTGTTATTCTATATGTACTGTATAAAGTATATATCAAGATGATATAGATAAAAATGACTGTTTTTGGTGTGATGACTTTGGGGCTTTACACTACCTTGTTACTACTTATTAATTTTTTTAATTGCAGATTTAGAAGCCTGGGCCTTTTTTAGTCTATTGTATTTTTTTAAAAAATGTTGTCGTAACATCTACAATTCTCCCTCTTAGGGAAGTGATTCCTTGAGTGACTCGCCAAATGATTCCCCAATTAATCATTAAGTTGGTAGTACTCTTATTGATTGCCCATCTAATACAGGTCAAACCTTTTGAGTCCTAAATGGAACACTCCTAAGAAAAGCCCCATGGCATACATGGACAGTATGTGGCTTCCCATGATACTATATATTACTCTAAACTCATATCAAAAAAGTATCATTCTCTTCTAAAATTTCTCCTTTATTTTTTATATACTTCCAAGAAGTATATACTTGACAATATATATTAATTTTTGGCTTTAAACATAGCTACTGTTTGAGTTGTTATTTTTCTTAGTTGTGATGCCATAAACTGGGATGCTGTAACTACTATTAGTTTCGAGATAGCATTTTTCAAGATGACGTAGATTGAGATGTCGTATTTTGAATTAGTTTGTCCTACCTATAAAAAACAAAGTCCTTGTTTCGAACCTAAAGCATTGTTTAGACACAAGTTTAAGTTAAGGGTGTATGTGTGGCCTGTAGAACAAAAAAGAATAGTATGTTATATCTTATTAATAAATTATAATGCCTTGGCAGACCATTTTTGAGCCTATAACTCAAAGCTATTGTCGGAATTAAAACACAAATTACAGTATATGTTTTTTAAAGCAGTGAAACTCGCTTTTGATTGGAAGCATATCCATCACCTTTTTTATTCAAAGAATTTTATACTTTATTACGAATGTTTCATATCAACGAAAAGTTTGCATAAAGTCAAAGCTCTAAATGCATGATAAGCACATTTCAAGATTACAAATGCCAGCTCTCTAGTTATTGCCACAGTAGCCTGCGTTTCTACAATAATTATAGGGAGTTTAGTTTCAATCTATGAATTCCACCTGACGATGGCAGAAAGGAACGCTGATCCAAAAGTGATTCTTAGAGCAAAGCAAAATATGAAAAATAGGTTCTTTGCTGTCAAATAGGTCTAATTCAACATTGCTCTTAGCCTTTTCCTGGTAAATTGTATAAAAGACTTGTTATTATTTGAACTTTTTAATAAAAACAAAGGTCTTTCTGTACTTGTTATGAAAATGAACCCAATACATCTATGATATTTTTAGCAATTAAACAGATAACTTTACTTTAAACATTCTGATGAAAAGCAGTCACTTTTTGATATATCATAAATAAAGATGGAGTTTAATTGGTTTTATTATACAGAAAATCTATAATTGATTTTGCTTGACATAATAAAACATAGTTTGGAATTATCAACATTATAGTGTCACTTATTTGTGCAACTCTTTGGTATACAAGATAAATAACATACTATAGATTCAGAACCTAATGGCAAAAATGTGGGATTGTCAACTCCTAGAACCAAATTTCAAATAACAATTATGTTTTGACCTTTTTTGATTAAATTGATTTTTATATTTCATTTGAGTATTTTAAATTTCAGGATCTCATAGACATTTTGCAAATTTCAAGTTATGCTGCATATTTCAAGTGGACAAAATGAATCAACTGGAATAATAATTAGATTTCTTCAAAGCCATCTATTGTTTCCATTAAGTTTAATATGTGTCTTTGAGATTACAGGATTGTCAAACTCAATGGCCAAATTTCAAATCACAATTGAATACTGCTATTGAACTCAAATAATAATTTCAATATTTGGGATCTAATTTTAATAGAAGGTGGTAAACTAGGAAATACTTAACCAAATCAAGAAGCTCCAACTTTACTAAAACCAAATGAAAATATCAATTTCAATAACCATGCTTAGACATAAAAATCAAATAGGATGTAAAGCTATCTAAAACAGGACCAAGTAAAATATTACACACTCCAAATCCCAAAAATAGAAATCATAATTCTATTCAAGGATAACCCAAGGGAAAACAATAAACCAAACATAAAATATAAAATAATAAAGTTCAAAAATTAAAAATTGGATCCCCTCATCTCAAAAAAATGTCAGGATACCAAATACTATAAGCTGGGCTGCTGGGTAAGAATCCAAGGTGGCTGAGCTTAGTATTGGGCAAGGCCCATCACAAGATTGACACTAACATAACAATATACAGTAGTTTTAAAAGCTATGGCAACAACCAAAAATACCTCAGATTTAAACAAAATCCAACTCTCAGGTTAAAATATACACTCTGTTAACAGGGTTTATTGGCGTTAATGAGCAAAATGGGTCAACACAGCAACAAAGTACTCACGCGCAAAGCAAAACCATTCAAAATATAATCCAAAATACATGGATTCACAAACAAAATTGTGTGAGTTGACTTTTGGTGTACATATGTTTACTATGTGAATCAGTGACAAAATACACCCAAGCAAGGTGTGTCAAAACTCAATCCAAAAATGAAACACAATAGTAACTCACTATGTAAACAAAATCACTCAATCAGTTTGTGCAATGGGTTGTAATCAAGAATGATACCAAGGTATCTAAAATAAGACACAAGATCTGAAACAAAAAATTTAAAAATATTGTGTTGGGTGCTTAATTTGGCGTAAAATATGGGAAAATGGGTGGAAATTATTTTGGGTATTCTAAAATGGGTGTGGTAAAACCAAAAATAACTAATTAAGAAATAAAAAATCTATAATTGGGATATTGGGTGGGAAAAAATATTAATTGAATATCCATAAATAGATAAAAGCAAAAATTAAAAATAGGGAGTAACTTAATTAAGTTTTATTTAATATTTTATTAAGTTCTCAAAATGGAAGGAACACAGCAACAGACTACCATTGCACCTGTTGTGCGCCGCAGTTGTGGTTGCCCCCGCGGGTCAAAGAATAGACTTAGTACAACACAAGTGCCTACTCAGGAGGGAGGCAGGAGAGGAGAGTTCCATAGTGACGCTGCACTGACACAGCCGGTTCAAGGAGCACAAGCTGCTAGGGTGCAGAGCATAAACCCTCAGGTCCCAAAGCTGACCTGGAAGCCCACCAAAGTCATCACTACCAAAACAGTTAGAAACAAGGAGGTAGAACTTACTTCATATGTGTTTGATGTTGTGTACCGGCAAGAGTTGATCCCGTTGGCCATGCTGGAGAAGGTGAAGCCTGTACTTGATACTAACTATGAGCCCTACGTCAGTGATGGCAATCAGGAGGAGGACAAGGAGACCAAGTTCTACCAAACTGATGAGGGACAGCTGGTGTTAAAGAAAGTTGCTGCGTTTTACACCAAGGTGCCCATGCCCTGTGTTGTGCCCAACGCCGACAAGCCAATCCCCGCCGCTAAAAAGCCTGCTCACAAGCGCATTCCTGACATTAAGTGCATCATTCTTCTCTGGCTCATGCAGTAATCTGGTGATTACAAGGCGGCTGCAGCCCTTGTTGGGGTGGATCCCAAGTATGCCTCAAAGACCTTCAACAAGTTCATTGATACTGGCCAAGTCCTTGCCGCGGAGAAATCCTTGTGTGTTTCAACCATGCTCACCAAGGAGCACAAATGGGCAATCCGCTAGTGGATAATCCAAGATTGCCATCTTGAACTGGCAAATATACAGGCCATGGTCAAGTCTGCTTTTGGGATTGAGGCCCCAATTTCCTTCTATTATCATTTGGTCAAAGGAATGTGCTTTTCCTGGAAAAAGCTCAGGGTATCCCCCTACAATTGGAACAGCCCAGCCAATATTGAGACCTGGAAAAATTATGCTGAGGCGTACACTGCCCTCAAAGCCAAGAGGACGGTGAAATTCTATTATATCAACAAATCAGAATTTGCCTTGTCAATGCACAATGAGTATGGGTATGTCCCCAAAGGCTCCAATGACGGGATGGCTTGGTATGCTGCAGTCTGCGCCACAGCATACTCAATGGTGGCTCTCCTTGGTCCAAAGGGGGTTGAGCTGTATCAAATGATACTAGGCTCCCACAATAGCCAGACCTTCTTATCATTTCTCCAATTGGCCCAGGAGCACCTTAGGCGCACGAGCCCGGGCTTCACCAATGTAATTGTGCTGGACAATGTTGGTCTCCACAGGGTGGCAGATATTCTTGAAGAATTTCCATCAATTGACACCAGTATTGCAGTGGGCCCCCAGAAATCAGCCACGGCAAATTTGCGCCTTCTCTTCCTCCCTGCCTATTTACCCTTCCTAAATCCCATTAAGGAAGTCTTTGGGTGGCTCAAGAAAGTTGTCAAGCGAGGAACCCCAACAGGGACCAAGGACCTGTTTGATTTGCTGCAGGCCAGGATCCATACCCTCCCAACTGAGACTGTGGCCAAATTCTATGGCCACGCTGATTTGTTCATCTCTGCGTGCCTAGCCAAACAGCCAATCAATTAAAGGCTCAGTGTGTCCAATTTTTTTATATTCTCTTATTTACTATTCAAGATTTATTAATTATCATTTTATATTTAGATCTTTCCACGCCTGCAATCACATTCAGAAGATTCATCAATAGATGTAATTAATTTATTTATTTTATTATATATTATTTTATTATGCCATCTGAGGTAATCCCAAACGTTCAATACTGGATTACATGAATAGATTAAAAATACTTTTGTCAAATAAATAAAAAATAGACTTATAAAAATTAAAAGTAAATTGTACAAGTTAGAATTTATTTTATTAACGTATAATTTTATGCTTTTATGAAAACTGTTTCTGCAATATATTTTGCATTTCTTGTTTGCTAAAATATTATTTGAAAAATTATTTATAATATAAAAATATAGTAGAGTATAAATATATTTATTGATATAGAGAAAAATTAAGTGCGCCTGTAATGGGTTTGGCGGTATGTACCCACCCCGCAATGGAGGTGGCGCACAACCTCCACTGCCACACCGTGGACGGTGGATACACCCGTATTAAAGTATTTGCGCCTGCTGGTAAAAGGAAGGATGGTGAGGTGGGAATGGAGGAGCAGCTTTTCTGGTGGGGCTGCAAACCCAAAGATGCCAGCCAGGACCAGGGCGTCCTGGATGACGTGATCCACCGAGTTGTACCCAGGGGGGACCTTCTTCCTGTCCAGTGAGAGCCTGGCCTCAATGACCCCAAGAAGGACCCTGTCTAGGTCCTCTACACTGGCGCTCATCCCAAAGAAGAAAAGATAACCAAGGTAAACAACAAGGTGAAGCCTTTGTCCAGCAAAGGCTTCTGTAAACTTGCACAATTTGTTTTATACAGCACTAATCTTCTTCTTGTGCTTGGTTTTGGCAAAGGTCAGCTCCATAGCTGCTGGGACCCCTGTCTTGTTAGCGCTCCAGGCCAGCCTGAAGTCTGCTAGGAGGATTTTTGTCTTCTTTACGGCTGTTGCATCTGCAACAGCCAATTTTGACACTGCGCGCCCAAATTTCTCCAACAGGTAAGAGATGGTATGCTCCACTGGGAAGCAGAAGCAAGCAGCCGCATGAGCCCAGCCCATCTCTGGTATATTCTTGAATGGGAGCGTTGCCAGGACGTCCCAAATAAGCTCAATGGAGTTTACACAGTAAACTCCACCGAGGTTAACCAGGTCCAGGCGGTCCAGTTGGGCATCCTTGTAGGCAGTAACTGCCCACTCAGATGCCCCCTCACCATGCAAAAGCCCAGCCAATGCCTCCCTGGACATTGGGAATGTACCATGAATCCTGTCTTCAAGCTCCTGCAAGACAGGGGGGACAGGAAAAGCTGCCTTGCCACATGATTAGCATAGTTGGCATAGAAGGTGGGGGGGACAAAAGGGACCAGGACCCGGCAGAGTTCACCATCAACATCTTCTAAAAAAAAGGTAAGTATTTAAGAATTTTTATTAATTATAATTTTTTAGGTTACCTTCTTGGGTTTCTTCCTTGCCGGCGGCTTCAGACGGCTTTGCCATTCTCAGCGCAAGAAGTTGTGCAGGCAATTTGGTATCCTCCGTCCTGGCACACTTGGCGGGTTTGAGGTGGGCATACAACTCTGGGTCATCAACCCAGACAGACAGTGCAGAAAGATTGTATGCCTTGAACTGGAGCCCCTCAACCACAGTATTTTGAATATTCAGTAAGCGCTCAATTGTCTGCTCTGGGGTGTCAGGCATTTTTGACATTAGTGCCTTTGCAGACACCTTGTCAATTTTGTCCCCAGTGAGGATGGCGGACTTCATCTTTGCTTTGACCTTGCAGTCAATGTCCTTTATTTTGGCAATTGCCAAGTTGAGGTCCTTCAGAAGATTTTCTAATTCTCTCATTGATTTTTTACTAACCTTTCCATATGTTTTATATAGCTTTTGCCCCAATAAATTCTGTATTATTTTGATACTGTTGCCTCTTTGTTTATTCCTTTTTGTTTTCCCATTTACTACATTATCCCATCTTTTTACCCATTGTGTATATGTTTTATGCTCATCTTGATATGTGTTGTTTGCTTTGTGTTGGCATTGTTTCCTTGATTACCATATTATTTTTGGCGCTTGACATAGCCCCTTGTGAAAATAGTAACAACAATTTGATGATCAGCTAAATTTAAATTAGAAAATTATAGTGTTAACTGTTTTTAGATAAAGTTGTTACTGATCCAAATTCAAAACCTTAATGATAAACTTTAAGCCAATCAGGAGCAAGTGATAAAGTGATTGTTGTGACATAAAGGGTCATTCAATAATTCTTTGATGCATGTGCGCTAATTAATATGATTGGCTGGATGTTTTGCCATTGTACTCCTTTGCCGCTGTGGCAAGTTGTTGATGGACTAGTGCTAATCCAGCAGCTGATTGGGCACTAGTCCATCAACAACTCACCACAGCGGCAATGGCGTACAATGACAAAACATCCAGCCAATCATATTAATTAGCCCACATGCATCAAAGAATTATTGAATGACCCTTTATGTCACAACAATCACTTTATCACTCGGCTCCTGATTGGCTTAAAGTTTATCATTAAGGTTTTGAATTAGGATCAGTAACAACTTTATCTAAAAACAGTTAACACTATAATTTTCTAATTTAAATTCAGTTGATCACCAAATTGTTGTTAATATTTTCACAAGGGGATGTGTTTGGGTGCTAAAAATAACTGTGTTCAGGATCTAGATACACAACATAGTAAATATATGATTTTATATAAATAAGCTGAACATAAAGAATAAAACCAACTATAAACAAAGAGAACATGAACAAATGAAATTCAAAAAAAGATAATATAAATAGAAAATGTTTGGTGATAGGGGTTTATTGGGGCGGGGAAGAGTGATGCCTAGTAGGCAGAATGGCGCAGGAAGGAAGACGTAGAGGCAGTGCTGGCCTGGGGGGTCTGGGATTGGGTGGGTTGGGCTTGCGGGTTAGGGGTGTTGGTGCTGGTGGCGGGGGTGGAGGCAGGAGGATTTTGCGTGATTGCTGCCATATAACGCTTGTTGTATTCCTCATTGATCATTGGCTGGATGGGCTGGTAGGTGGCAGTGGCCCAAGGTGGAAGGCGCTTATCCTTACGTGATTGGTTGCCCATGTTCACATGGAAAACCATTTGCGCAAACAAGTCAGCCACCATCTGGCAACCAAAGAGAAAATTGTGGTCAAGGACCCCAAGATAGAGGCCGTTGAAAGCCTGAGGGTGGTGCTCCTGGAGTATATCTCCAATATTAAAGAACACAACATCTGCCAGATGGACGTTGGCGTGACCAGCTGGGTACACAGAGGCCTGGTGCCCGCGTTCCTGGAAGGCCTCAAGGGCAGTGGAGCTTCCCTCTATCTGGTGGCTCAAGAAAACCCGGTATTTGGAATTTAAGTCATCCCAGGAGTTGATCAATCCACCAAGGATGTGGCTGTATGAGTACCCATTGATGAGATCTGGGTTTGTCTAATAGTAGACAAAACCCTTGGCTAAAACAGCCAGAAATGCACCAATGAACATCCCCTTCTTGACCTTCTTCCTTCTATTCTTGGCAGCGGCTTTTTCTTACTCACCAAAATTGTCAAAAGCTATTGATAGCTTATAATACAAGACAAACATGATATCATTTTACAGACTAGTCAAGTATTGGACCAGGGTTGATTCAATGGCGGTGTCATACGGGGAATCCTCAGCGCCATACCATTGGTTGCCGGCAAAATTGGTAAGAACCTGTATAGAAGCCACCTTCTCATACATCCAGAGCTGCACCATGCGCTCAGAGACCCATATGTTATGGTGCGCGAGCTGCTTCTGGACCTGGATCAAGGGAAGCTTGGGATCCCGCTGGAGGAGGTCAAGCATGATTGGGTAGGCCTCGCTAATCTGGGACTCTGGGGCCTTCTTTGGCTTCTTGGCTGTCCCAATTAGATTCCCCTTGTTCATTAGGTTGTTGAATTCCTGCATTATTGTGGCTTGGGTGAATTGTAATTGGCTGGCTATCTGATCCCAGGACAGACCCTGCAGGTTGAGTGCCACAATTTCCTGAAGAATTTGGGCAGTGATTATTCTGCATTTGGGGCACTGGGCGGCGGGAGCTGAAGCCTGATTGGCTGAGGGGGGCAGGTTGGGCGGCGGCAGGAAGTTGTTCAAAATCAAGGTTGCCATCCTGATTGGTTGTTGACGGGCAGCTTGTGCAGGGGTGGGTGTGGGAGCAAGGGCAGAGCTAGACGTTAAGTGACTCTCAAACAAGTCAAAGCCATATGGGTTGGGGTATAGTAACAGGTCAGCTTCCTCATTACCTGCCTCAAAGGCTTGGGTGTAAACAGGTGCCTCCACGCCCTGAGCCTCACCTCCATTGAAGCTGGCTTGGCTGCTGGCGCCGTCAAAAATATTACTGTTAAAAACCATTGTAAAAAACCTAGGATAAAATCACTAAAAGTAGAAATTTTAAGTTTTAATGATTTATTTTTATTGTAATCTCAAGTCCATATTTGGAAGGTTCTCAAAATCATTCCATACAAATATGGAGCCATGAAAATGGATAAAATGCCTCTTTTCCTAAATTGAATAGCTGTTGATTGGCTGTTAAACTGTTATTTTTCTATTTTAGGATGCTCATACTACACATCTTGTGTGAGTTCATTTCATTTTGTGCTTGTGTAATCTTGCTTCTAGATTGCTCAAGTTTTGTTTCACTTTAGTCCTTCTGTTGGTTCCTCATATGAATCCTGATTGGATTATAATATACTCTGTAATAGCATCCATCCATTTCACTTGTTATGTCAGTTCATTTCATTTGTGGTTTGAACTACACTGCTTGATGTTTGCTTTAATTTTGTATAATGGGTTAGTGAAATTTTGTTTTTGGTTTGACAGTTCATTTATTAACCAAAAATATTTAAATTAATTGAATCCTGAATCTTGCGCAACTTGGATTTTGTTTGAATCTGAAATCATTATGTTTAAATCTGAAGTATTTTTGCTTGTTGCCATAGCTTTTAAAACTACTGTACAAGGAAGACTGTCCAATCATGGACCATAACCCTCAGATGGCACCATAGATTCTATAAGACCTGTGAGGCCAATATAAACAATTCTAAATAACTGATTGGAAGGAGCTTCTGTGGTAAGTTCAATGAAAGTTAGGCAGTCAGGCTTTGGGGTGAGAGATGATTTCATAAGAACCAAGTATGCAAGTAAGTAATTTCACTTTTTATTAAATATATGTGGTTAGATAGTGTACTAAATCCCTTATCTACTAAATTGTTTGGGTTTCCTGATAGAGGCAAGGGGTCAGGCAAAATCATGTTCTCTAGGTTGAAATCCTTGTAGTCTGGGTCAGGGATACTTTATAAAATGCTCTGATCCATAAAGTGAGCCAGGTGGTCTTAAATAGTTGGGATGCAGGTACTTGGGTGGGTTAGCTGGGAAACTGTGGTAAAATCAAATCACTGTTAGTTGACTCCCTGGTAGTCAACTATTAAGTAAAGTGAGAATTTGTTTTTTTATCTGATTGACTCCTGGAAGTTGACACTTTTTTAATTAATAGTACTTGCTGTACTTAATAATTTAAATATAAAAAATTAATCTATAAGCTATAGCATATTAAAGTGGCTCAGATAGCTCAAAAGGCAATAAAAAAGATACTTTGACTAATAAGAATAAGGATAAATAAGCAATCATTTCTCATTTTACTATGTAAAAAACACTCTTCAATATAAAAAAGATTTATTACCATAAAAATTGACATTCCAATGGGTCAGGAAATTCTTATCTATCAGGGTTGACTGATCCATATTCTCATCACTGAAGCTATGGGCCAACAATAGACAGGCCACCACCAGATGCAAGGCATCTATTCCGGATGACAGCAAAAATATATCAAGAAAATTATAGGCTTACAATTTGAAAGATACCTGAGACATTCAAGATCAATATCATTGGTTGATCAAGAAGCTAAAATGATTAAATGTGAGCAATTTGGATTCCTAAATTAGATGTGCTTCTTCTAGATAAAATAAAGACAGAGTATTACAATATTCTGTTTCACAGAGAAATGGGACAGAGGACCACCCATGCACAGTGTGCATTAGACTGAGAACAAGATATGACCCCGCCCAATAGATTTCAACTTATTTGGTCTCAACTGAGTCAAGGGATATCCAGGCTGAAGAGGAGAAATTAGCAGCCTAGACTATTACCTCATTCTAAAACCACTATTTGGGTTTAGAATCCAACAAAGGGGGTTGAAACTAGTAGCTTAGGGATGATAGGCTAGCTAGTAAGAGTTATCTGCAGCTAGACACAAGTGTAAATCCTCAATATATGGGGAAGTAATTTAACAAGGTACAGTACCAAGTTCAATGCTTGGAACCCAGTGAGCAAGGTAAAAATTGGGTATACCATCAATACCCAACAGAACACCTTTGTGTGTACATTAAATTGTCCAAAATTATCACAAAGTAATATTGTAACTGTGCTGTTTTAGCAGAGTTACAAGGAGAAAAATATTTGGAAACTAGATAATATTCTTTATTGAGAGATAATGATTATATAGTTATTGTGAATTGTGGATAACAGGAACATGATAGTGTTGATCACACTTTGGAATGTTAAAGGATGTGTCTTGATCCTTTTAATAATTCAAGCGCCAAATTGAGTTACCCACTGGGAAGGATCAGCTTTTGTTCATGTTATTTTATTTGGAAATCCAAATTGTCTTCCTAACTTGGCTTTGGGAGACTGGATAATTGGATCACGGGTCACAAACCTGCTTACTTGGAGACTTGCTGGCAGTTTGAGCCTGCTGTTTTGACACCCTCCCCCCCCCCAACTGAAGGTTGGCCTCCTCTTGAGCCAGATTGTCAGGGAGGTTGTTGGAAGCCCGGGCGCTATACTGGACAAGCTATTGTTTGGTGGCGGTTAGTACAGTCTCTTGTTGCTTTTGTCTTGCCTTGAAAGGCCTGAGACAATCATGGTGGAGGACTTTGTCCTGTTTTTGTTTCCTGAGTCCTTGCACAAGGTAAGTGCTGTTTTATTTACCTTGAGATGATGGCAGGGCCAACTTTTTCTGGCTATAGTTTACTTTTGTTGATATTCATGACCCAGACCTTGTTGCCAACCTCATGTCTGTCTTTGATGCAAACAAAGGTATTTTGTAGATGCTTTTCCTCTTTTTCTGGTTGGTTGCTATTGGCCTGTATGACCTGGGGATCTGAGCAGGGTGGAACCTTGTCTGGCATCTCCAGCTTAGGTCATAATAGCGCCTGGATGATATTGGGTTGTGTTCCATAAACTAGCTCAAAGGGGCTTTTCCCAGTGGATCTGTTCACACGTGTCTGTCATACAAGAAATGCAGTTGTTAGCTGTTTATACCAGTCCTCAGATCTCCCGGCGGTGAACTTGGCCAAGGCCTGCATAAAGCTGCCATTCAGCTGCTCCACATGTCCATTGGCCTGAGGATGATAAGGTGTTGTCACTGTGTGTTGGACCCCATTCTTGATGAGTTATATATTGGTATCTTCAGAGGTCAGTTCTTTGCCTCTGTCAGTTATCAGTAGTTCTGGCTTTCTGAACTTGCTGATGATTTCTTTTACTATGAAGTGTTGTACATTGTTGCCAGTATGTGTTTTAACTGCTTGTGCCACTGGTCATTGTGTGGCAAAGTCTATTGCAGTAACAATGTATTTTTGTCAGAAATATTCCTGGCATAAATCAAATCCTGACTGAAAGGAAAAGCTGGGAAAAGATAGTTGAATTCCAATTCAAGGGGCAAAATTTTATCAAGAAATTCCCCCGTTATTTGGGGAAAATAAAAATAAAATTAAGGAAAACCCGGATTTTGGTGGGTGCCGGACTAATTTATCATCCAGGGAATTGCCTGCCGCCACTGCGCAGATGCCCACCATGCCCACCAGCACCCAGCCAGCCACCTGCAAACCCCCTGCTAGCCACCTGCCTGCCCAGGAAGGCATCAGCGGCCCCCCCTGCCAGCCCGCTTGCTTGCCCCCCACCAGCATCCCAGCTGCCAGCCCACCCGCTTGCTCCCTGGGCCCCAGCTGGCTGCCTGCCACCCACCCTGTAATCATCAGAAATCCCCCTGGAGTACAGCCAATCAAACAAATCCCTGAATACAAGGGAAAATTCTAAAACCAAAATTACTCCTCCAGAAGAAGGAGGGAATAATGGTTCAGATTTTAAAAATAAGTTTGCCACCAACTAATTGGATGCTAACTTACAGACCACATGAGCAGGGTCAAACTCCAACCAAAACAATGTTCTTGAAACCAAAATAGATTTTGAAAAGGAATTGAATCACATCCCTCACCTAGCACCAGGGCAACATAAAATCATTGGTTCATCTCAAGAACTTCCCAACCAGCCACAGATAGCAGGAGAACAGGAATTTGGCCATCTTCCCAAGTCCCAACTGCTATCCCTATCTTCCAAACTTCTGGGATTTCCCATCCCCTGTTTTTCCCTCCCAATTGCAAATCTTTGCACAGGGGAAAGTACTATAAATAAATGATCCCACCTCAGTAGTAGCTTGTGCTATTATTGAGATTAATACCCTCAATAAAGTGAAATTCTACTTAAAAACTTAAGTCAACTTAACAGTTAGCCCCAGCCAACCTCCCTTCAATCCAAAGAAGATGAACCATCTCATCTTTACAGCTGTGCTCACAGCTTGCCTTGGGATTGGAGGCTATCAACAGGGATCAGAGTTCTTTAGGCCCTTTTCAGAAGGACTGGGTCATGACCCTCATTACAATCCTGGTCAACTAAACTCCTCCCATACTGGACCCTGGCCTTCCCTGGTGTCTCCACATTCCACGCTCTCCATCATAATGTACACCTCCATGTACTACATATTGACCTACTTTTTTGGGAGCTTTGGGAGATACAGCATGCATGCTAAGGTCTTCTGCTGGTTGATGACCATATATCCCATCATCACCGCCCTGACTGGATTCCAATTTTCCAACCTGCTACCATACATACTTCAAGTGGTACCCACAGTTTCAGGGTATTAAAATTTCTTATTGTTGTGTTTCCCTGGCATAGGGCCCACACCTTGAATGATAGTTGCGTACAAATAGGTAATACTAATTTAGGTGTGGTCTCACTCCTTGAAAATTTCACACATACTTTGCACTGATCCAAGACTTCCTGGATGTCTTGGTATAAAGTTGGCCACCATGCTTTGTGCTTAAGAAATTTGTAAAGTTTGCGGCTTTTTGTGTGTCCCAGGTCTCTGTGATAACGTAGGATTGTGTCAACTTGCTGGTGCGTGGGAATATACGGGATGGTTGTTCTGTTGGACATTTTTTGGTGTAGGGTTCCATATACATTGGCAAACAAGTGCTTGTTCTTGATGACTGTTTCTCTTGTTATGTCTGTGGTGCCAGGGGGGAAGCCTGCATCCTTTTTCTGGAGCACCAGGAGAGGCCAGTCTGGGTTGAGCCCATTTTTGCCCCTCATGGCTCAGACTATAGGCATTAAAGTGTGTCTGCCATGACAAGCTCTGGACCAGGCTTATATTGTATGAGCATGTTGAACCTCTCCAGAATCTCCATCCAGCAGGCTTGATGGCAGGATAAGTTTGCTTGGGTTTTGAAGTAGATGAGTGATTTGTGTTCTGTCAAGCCTATGAACTCTTCTTGTTGTTCTAGATAGCAATGCCATTTGAATAGGCAGTGCACAATTGCCAACAACTCTTTGTCTTGTATAGGGTATTGGCACTTGCCATCTTTCAATTTGCGTGATTTGTAGGCCACGGGTAGGGAGTCATCATCATTATTTTTGATTTATAATAATCCTCTAATGGATGCATAAGAGGCGTCTGTCTCCATTTGGAACTCTTCATCACACTTGGGGTATTGAAGGATGGGTGCCATTGTGAGTTTCTCTTTAAGACGTCTGAAGCAAAGGTTGTGTTGGGGGGTCCATACAAACTTAGATTTAGCGCCAGTTATGGCAGACAGAGGTGCAGTCAGGATCCCACAGTTGGGTAAGAGTTGTTGTACATAGACAATCATTCCCAGGAACGTGTGGAGTTCTGACTTGTCTTTGGGCGGTGGCATTTTGCAAATGGCCTGGATTTTCTGACTGTTGGGTTTAATGTTGTCCTTCAAAACTATGTGTCTCAAGAAAGGCAGCTGCTCGCGGAAGAACTAGCACTTGGAGGGCTTGGCTAGCAGCTTATGTTGCGCTAGGGTAGCAAAGACTGCCTCCAGGTCCTTGTGATGCTGTTCCACCAAGGGACTGTAGACAATGATGCTGTCCAGGTATACCAGGGCATGCTTGCCAATGTGGGGGGGCAAAAACCTTGTTCATGAAGTTCACAAAGGTTGACAGGATGTTTGTCATACCAAAGTTGAGTACCACACACTTGTACAAACCAGACTTAGTGCAGAAGACTGTTTTGGGGATGTCTTCCTCCTTATTTAGGATCTGGTTGTAGCCTGCAGTTAGGTCAATCTTGGAGAAGGCCGTAGCGCCGCCCAAGGCATCAAAGTGGTTGTCAATGAGTGGCAGTGGGTAAAAATTCTTAATGATAACTTTTTTTAGGACTCAATAATCCGTGACTAGGCGCAGGGTACCATATTTCTTTGCCACAAAGAATACAGCAGCACCAAAAGGGGATTGTGAGGGGCGGATAAGTCCTTTCTCCAATGCCTTCTTGAGGTAAACACATAGGGCATTGTCCTCATTTGGGGTGAGGCAATAGATGGGCTGTGCCTTAGGTACCGCTCCTTTAAGTTGGATGGAGTGTTGGATGTGTTTCTCTGGTGGCAACCCAGGTAGAGCCTCTTTGAAGATTTCTGGATTATGGTCTACAATTTTTACAATCCTGAGGTGTGGTCTTGTCCTGGTGATCTTTAAAATGTATGATCTTGTACTGGCAAGAGTCCCAGTCAATTGCCTTGAGGTTCTCCTTTTTGTCCAAGGTCTCTGTGATATAGACAAAAACATGGTTACACAGTAGTTGGTCTACTGAGTCAGGGTAGATCTGGTGATTGACGCCTTTACATTTGATGGTCAGTACAGAGGTTGCCCAGTCTACATGGGGATTGTTCTTTTGCAGCCAGTCCAGTCCCAGTACAATGTCAAATTTGGGAAAGTTAATGACAAGACCTTGGATGGTGGAATGTAGATTTTTTAGCATGATGGAGAAGGGGGCAGCTTCCTATGTCACGGCAATGTCATGTTCATCAGCTAAAACCATGTTTTTAATCTGAAAAGGATTAGTGGTTAGCTTGAACTTATCTACAAAGCTGCTGTTGACTAGGGTTTGATCTGCTCCCAAGTCCAGGAGTGCTGAGCCTGTATAACTGCAAAAAAAGAAAGGGTAAGACATCAGTTTATTTGGGTGTCTGGCAATGGTGTACAGTACCGGTTCTTCTGAGGGTACTTGGATCATTGGGCATTGGTCCATGTCCTTGGGTTTGTATTCATTGTTTGGCAAGTCAGGAATTGTCTGGGGAGAGCTTGGCTTGCTTAGTGCTCTCCCTGGGCTTTTCCCTTTTCTTGATTATCTTGTGTGTCAGTGATACAGAAATGGGTACGGGTTAACTGACCGTTGTTCCCATTCCCATGTCCATTTGAACCTGCAGGTTTGTTGTTTGTATTGCTGTTGTTGTTCCTAGGGGGTGGTTGGTTGGAACGCCCAGCTGGGTGAGAATCTTTGGGCCACTCTCTCTTCCCTGTTTGTGCCTTTTGGAGAGTGTTGGATGATTGTTCTGCTTTCTCTGTCTTGTGATATAGACTTTATAAGTTGGTCACTTGATCCAGGTTCACGTGTCTCATTACATGCAACTTGAGTGTGTTGTAGTACATGAGGTGAGTGGCTGGAGTGTCAAAAGCCATATCTTAGGGGGCACATAGTTAGAGTTCCCTGTAGGCGCAGGTGAGCTCCTCTACTGTGCCGTCTGGGTCAAGTTCTTCAGCTGTCAGATTATCATGAGTGTGGTGTCCTTCAGCAAAAATCTTGCCAAGAAGTCTTGCTTGAAGGTGTCCCAATTCTTCTTAGTGTGTTCTTCATGCCACTTGTTGCACCAGGTGCCAGCATTGTGAGTCAATTGGATGGAGATTTCTGCAATCCAGAATTGCTGTGGGCATTCTATTTGGGCCAGCTTTCTTTGGGCAGACTGGATCCATGCTGCAGTGTTATTGTTGATGGCTCCAGCAAAAGGTTCCAGGGCAGCAATTTGAAGTCTTTGGGCTACATAGGCAGGCATGGTATTCTCATCAGTTGCACGAGGCATAGCAGGGGGAGCCTGGAAGAACCCTTGTGCAGACATGGCGTTGAAGGCAGAAAGTGGAATCACTGTGTTCTGGTACAGGACAAAGCCATCAGGTATTTCAGTACCAGGTGTGTACAGAGTCCAGTCCAGTGGGAGGCCAGACATAATTCTATTAAGGATTTGTTGACCGCGGCAGATACAAGCAACAGGCAGAATTTTGGGGGGATAAAATAGGATGGAAACCCTACTTCTGCTACCAATGCCGTAACTATGCTGTTTTAGAAGAGTTACAAGGGGGAAAATATTTGGAAACTAGATAATATTCTTTATTGAGAGATAATGATTATATAGTTATTGTGAATTGTGGATAACAGGAACATGATAGCGTTGATCACACTGTGGGATGTTGAAGGGGGTGGCTTGATCCTTGTAATGAGTCAAGCGCCAAAAAAGTTACCCATCAGGAAGGATCAGCTTCTGTTCATGTTATTGTATTTGAAAATCTGAGTTGTCATCCTAACTTGGCTTTGGGTGACTGGATAATCAGATTGTGGGTCACAAGCCTGTTACTTGAAACCTTACTGGTGGGTTGAGCCTGCTGTTTTGACAGTAAGTAAGTACATAGTATGTCAAGGTGTAGACAGCTATGGACGTCATTGGATGGGGGAAACCCAGGGCAGGCCAAGAATACAGCTAGGAGGAGTTTAATTGTGGAGGCTCCTTGAGTAGTACTCTTTGGTGTGGTCTTGGAAAGTCCCATGTGATTTTAAGGTGTGTTGGTAGCCCCCAATCCTGAGGCAGGCTGTAAGAATAGCCAAGAAGATAAGATGATTCCTCTTCTATCTCCTGGGAAAGGGCATACAAAGTTTGGTGTCTTTTGACTTTCTTTTAGGTAAGTCTTGTAAGTGATTTATGTGATATAATTGAGGGTAATTTCACTCAATGATAGCACAAACTGTCATCAAGTGATTGAACTTTATTATATACTAGTGCCTGGATGTGGCATAAATATTAAAAAACATTGGATTGGGAACCCCAAACACTTGATGTTGTCTGAGATTTCCTTTCTGGGGTGGCATTGGGATGGATTTAGTTACAATGTAGTGCCAATTTCTGGCTGGCAGTAGCATGAGGAATTTCTGGATTCTTTTATTCACCCAAATTCATTAAGTGTAGTTAATGCATGAATATTGGTGCAGTGTAGCTTGTCAACCCCTTCCTGATTTAGAAAGTTCTCAATTTGGGCAGCAGGTTCCCCCAAATTGGAAGCTGGGAAAATTTTCTTTTTTGGTTTCCTAATTTTGATTTTTCCTCATTTGGCAGGGATAGAAAGCCCAGCTGTGGGGGGGTATGCATGGGCAAGCTGCTAGGCTGGGCGTGAAGCTGGTGAGAGCCTGGCAGTTGGTTGTGCGGCCCGTGGCCGGTCTATAATAGGCAGAATTTTCAAAATTCAAGTTTTTAAATTTTGTTTTTTGCTGTACACTTTTTGTAGCAGTTTTCCCAATCAGGGAAAACTGCTGCAAATAATCCTTTTGATTATTTGGTGCCTTAGTGTTGCAAATTTTGATTCCTTGAGACATTTTGTCAGGAATATTCCTGACACAAGTCTGGCTGCAGCCCATCTACTCTATAAAAAGCCCTTCCAAGATCAATTGAAAGGCAGACAAATAATAATCATCAACATTACTACTAATCAAATAGTAGTAGTTTCAAGTACCATTAAGAGCATATTATTGATACTTTCATAATCCTGCCAAACCACTGCTGCCAGTGTTACATCCCAAAGACCATAGGACTCTCCCTTTACTTGGCTCCAGCAACAATGGAACTCTGTCAGTTGCTGTATAAATAACCACACTAATTGGAAGCACATCTGTCTTCATACAGATTCACTTTTATTAAAACAGACACAATTTCCAAACACTATAATAAAAACCATCTCTCTTCTTCAAGAACACAAAATCTTGACACAATGCAAAAAAAATAAAGTTATGTCAAAAACAGCAGGCTTGACCCACCAGCAAGGTTCCAAGTAACAGGTTTGTGATCCACAATCTAATTATCCAGCCACTCAAAGCCAAGTTAGGAAGTTGACTCAAATTTTCAAATCCAACAACATTAACAGAAGCTGATCCCTCACGGTGGATACCTTGTTTTGGCGCTTGACTCATTATCAGGATCAAGCCACCCCCTTCACTATCCCACCGTGTGATCAACACTATCATGTTCCTGTTACCTACAATTCATAATGACTATATAATACATATCTCTCAATAAAGAATATTATCTAGCTTCCAAATATTTCCCCTTGTAACTCTGCTAAAACAGCACTGTTACAACATTGGTAGCAGAAGTAGGTTTTGTATCCTACTTTATTCCACAAAATTCTGCCTATTGCTTGTACTTGCTGTGGTCAACAAATCCTTGATAGAATCATGTCTGGCCTTCCACTAAACTGGACCCTGTACATGTCTGGTGCTGAGATACCTGATGGCTTTGTCCTCTACCAGAACATGATGATCCTGCTTCCCGCCTTCAATGCCCTGTCAGTGCAAGGGTTTTTCCAAGCACCCACTGCCATGCAACGGGCAACTGACAAAAGCACCATGCCTGCCTATGTAGCTCAGAGACTTTGGAGTGCTGCCTTGGAACCTTTTTCAGGAGCTAACAATAACAATTCTGCAGCATGAATCCAATCTTCCCAAAGCAAGCTGGCCCAAATGGAATGCCCATGATGCTTCTGGATTGCAGAAATCTCCATCCAACTGACTCACAACGCTGGCACTTGGTGCAACAAGTGACACAAAAAACACACCAAGAAGGATTGGGACACTTTTAGACAAGACTTCTTGGCAAGATTTGTGTTGAAGGACACCTTGCTTATGATCATACGCCAAGTGAAGAGCCTAACCCAAACTGGCACAATGAAGGAGCTAACCCGCGCTTATGAGGAGCTTTGACTATGTGCCCCCTCAGATATGGCTTTTTACACTCCAGCTACTCATCTCATGTACTATGACGCGCTCAAGTTGCATGTAATGAGACACGTGAACCTGAACCAAGTAATCAACTTGCAAAGTCTATACCGTGAGGCAGAGAAAGTAGAACAAACGTCCAACGCTCTTCACAAGGCGCAAACTGGAAAGAGAGAGTAACCCAAGGATTCTCACACAGGTGGGTTCTCCACTTGACCATCCCTGGAATCAACAGGAACAAAGCCAATCATAAACCTGCAGGTTCAAATGGACATGGAAGTGGAAACAATGGCCAGTCAAACTGTACCCATTTCTGTATTACTGCCACACAGGGCAATCAAGACAAGGGAAAAGCCCAGGGAGAGCATTAAGACAGCCAAGCTCTCCCCACACTTCTCCTGACTTGCCCAATAATGAATACCAGCCCAAGGATGTGGACCAGTGCCCAATGATCCAAGTACCCTCATAAGAACTGGTACTGTACACCATTGCCAGACACCCAAATAAACTGATGTCTTACCCTTTCTGCTTTTGCAGTTACACAGGCTCAGCACTCCTGGACTCAGGCGCAGATCAAACCCTAACCAACAGCAGCTTTGTATATAACTTCAAACTAACCACTAATCCTTTGCAGATTAAAAATGTGGTTTTAGCTGATGAACATCATATTGCTGTGACAAGGGAAACTTCCCCCTTCTCTGTCATGATGGAGAACCTAAATTCCACCATCCAAGGTCTTGTCATTGACTTTCCCAAATTTAATATTGTACTGGTACTAGACTGGCTGCAAAAGAACAATCCCCATGTAGACTGTCTGACCTCAGTATTGACCATCAAATGTGAAGGTGTCAACCATCATATCTACCAAAACTCAGTAGACCAACTCCTGCGCAACCATGTCTTTGTTTGTATCACAGAGACCTTGGACAAAAAGGAGAACCTCAAGGCAATTGACTGGGACTCTTGCCAGTACAAGATCATAAATTTCAAAGATCACCAGGACACCACCACACCTCAGGATTGTGAAATTGTAGCCCGTCATCCAGAAACCTTCAGAGGCTCTACCTGGGTTGCCACCAGAGAAACACATCCAACACTCCATCCAACTCAAAGGAGCTGCACCTAAAGCACAACCTATCAACTGCTTCACCCCAAACAAAGAGGCACCCTGTGTGCCTACCTCAAAGAAGCGTTAGAGAAGGGGCTTCTCCACCCCTCAAAGTTTCCTTTTGGTGCTGCTGTATTCTTTGTAGTAAAGAAAAATGGCACCCTGCGCCTAGTCACGGATTATTAAGTCCTAAACAAAGTTATCATTAAGAATTTTTACCCACTGCCACTCATTGACAACCTCTTTGATGCCTTGGGCGGCACTACGGCCTTCTCCAAGATTGACCTTACTGCAGGCTATAACCAGATCCGTATTAAGGAGGAAGACATCCCCAAAACAGCCTTCTGCACTAAATATGGTTTTTACAAGTGTGTGGTATTCAACTTTGGTATAACAAACGCCCTGTCAACCTTTGTGACCTTCATGAACAAGGTTTTTGCCCTCCCCCCACATTGGCAAGCATGCCCTGGTATACCTGGACAGCATCTTTGTCTACAGTCCCTTGGTGGAACAGCATCACAAGGACCTGGAGGCAGTCTTTGCCACCCTAGCACAACATAAGCTGCTAGCTAAGCCTTTCAAATGACAATTTTTCCGCAAACAGCTCCCCTTTTTGGGACACATAGTTTTTAAAGACAACATTAAACCCAACAGCCAGAAAATCCAGGCCATCTGCAAAATGCCACCGCCAAAAGACAAGTCAGAACTCCGCACATTCTTGGGAATAATTCCTATGTACAACAATTCATACCTTACTGTGGCGTCCTGACTTCACCCTTTTCTGCCATATAAGGTGCCAAATCCAAGTCTGTATGGACCCCCCAATATGACCTTTGCTTCAGATGTCTCAAAGAGAAACTTGCCACAGCACCCATCCTATAATACCCTAAACCTGATGGAGAATACTAAATGAAGACAGACGCCTTGAACACATCCATTTGGGGAGTACTACAAATTAAAAAAATGATGGTGACTTCCTGCCTGTGGCCTATGAATCACAAAAATTGACAGATGGCAAGTACCAATACCCCATACATGATAAAGAGTTGTTGGCAATTGTGCACTGCCTAGTCAAATGGTGTTGCTATCTAGAACAACAAGAGGAGTTCACAGCCTTGACAGACAACAAGTCACTCATCTACTTCAAAACCCAAGCAAACCTATCCTGCCACCACTCCTGCTGGATGAAACTTCTGGAGAGGTTCAACATGCTCATACAATATAAGCCTAGTCCAGAGCTTGTCATGGCAGACACACTTTAATGCCTATAGTCTGAGCCATGAGGGGCAAAAATGGGCTTAACCTGGACTGGCCTCTCCCGGTGCTCTAGGCAAAAGAAAAAGGTTTCCCCCTGGTAAAACAGACATAACAAAAGAAACATTCATTAAGAATGAGCACTTATTTGCAGACGTATATGGGACCCTACATCAAAAAATGTCCAACAGAACCACCATCCCTTATGTTCCCACACATCAATAAGCTGACACAATCCTATGCTACCACAGAGACCTAGGACACACAAAAATCTGCAACCTCTATGAATTCCTTAAACACAAATCATGGTGGCCAACCCTAAACCAGGACATCCAGGAGAACTTAGATCAGTTTGAAGTATGTGAGAAGTTGGCAAAAGGCAATACCCTGCCTTATCAGTACTACCTATCTGCACACAACTACCTTTCAAGGTATGGGCCCTAGACATTGTGTGTCCTATGCCAGGGAAGCATAACAAAAAAAATACATCATTACCACAATAGACTTTACCATACAATGGCCAGTGGCACAAGCAGTAAAGACACATACAGTCAATGACGTGTGGCAATTCATAGGAAAAGAAATCATCAGCAAGTTCAGAAAGCTAGAATTACTGATAACCAACAGAGGCAAAGAACTGACCTCTGAAGATACCAATGTATACCTCACCAAGAATGGGGTCCAGCACACGGTGACAACACCTTTCTATCCTCAGGCCAATGAACGTGTGGAACGGCTGAATGGCAGTCTTGTGCAAGCCTTGGCCAAGCTCACCTCCGGGAGACCTGAGGACTGGCAAAAGCAGCTACCAACTTCATTGCTTGTATGCCGGACCTGTGTGAATAGATCCGCTGGCAAAAGCCCCTTTGAGCTAGTTTATGGCACACAACCCAATATCATTCAAGCGCTATCAGAACCTAAGTTAGAAACTCCTAGCAAGGTTCTACCCCGCTCAGATCCCCAGGTCATACAGGCCAATAGCAAACAATCAGAAAGAGAAGAAAAACGTCTACAAACAACCTTTGTCCTCATCCAAGATAGACATGAGGTTGGCAACAAAGTCTGGGTCATGAATACCAACAAGAGTAAACTACAGCCAGAAAAAGTAGGCCCTTCCATTATCCTAAAGGTAAATAAAAACATCATCTACCTTGTGCAAGGACTCAGAAAACGCAAAAAAAATAAAGTTCTCCACCATGATTGCCTGAGACCCTGCAAAGCAAAACAGAAAAAATGCAAGACCTTCCTACCCGCCACCAAACAACAATTAGTCCAGTATGGCGCCCAGGCTCCCAACAACCTCCCTGACAACCTGCCCCCAGAGGAGGCTGACCAACAGTTGGGGGGTGTCAAAACAGCAGGCTCAACCCACCAGCAAGTTCTGAGTAAGAGGTTTTGTGACCCGCAATCCAATTATCCAGCTACTTAAAGCCAAGTTAGGAAGTTGACTCAAATTTCCAAATCCAACAACATGAACAGAAGCTCTTCCTCACAGTGGATACCTTGTTTTGGCGCTTGACTCATTACCAGGATCAGGCCATCCCCTTCACTATCCCACTGTGTGAGCAACATTATCATGTTCCTGTTTCCCACAATTAACAATGACTATATAATACATATCTCTCAATAAAGAATATTATCTAGTTTCCAAACACTTTTCCCCTTGTAACTCTGCTAAAACAGCACAGTTATAACAATAAATAAATATTAATATCATTTTTTAAACTTAATGTAAGAGCAACTTTGAATATTGTTGCAACATCTTCAATTACTCCCTCTCTGGGAATTAACGCCCCAAGTAGTTCACCAAATGAGTCACTGAATGGCTCACCAACTAAACATTAAGTTGGTGGCACTACTATCATTTGCCATCTTTTACGGGGATCAAACATTTCCAGATCCTAAGCAGAACACAACTTGGACAAGCCTTGTGACTTACTGTAAATTCAGAACCTAAACGTAAAAATGCAGGATTGTCAAACCCTTGGTCCAAATTTTGGATCACTTTTGCAGGCAACTCAGCTGATGAGAATTAAAATATTTAATTAAATTAACCATTTAATTTGACTTTTTTGGTTTATTTAAATTGGCAAATTTTGAATCCCTTGAGCAGATAACTCAACTAACAAAAGACAAAACTCAGCAAACAAATGTGGGATACATAAATTAGAAATGTGGGATTCTAATGTACAATTTGAGATTTCCTGTATTTCAAACAAATCATAGACATCATGTAAAATTAATGAATCTGAAATTGCGGGATTGTCAAATCCAACAACCAAGTTTCAAATCATAATTGCAAGGAATTTGAAATAAATATAATTTATGGGTGTCTCAAAAAGGATGCTAAAGGATCTAGAGTGGATTTGTGCTAATTCTTTTAGGAATAATAGCCATTCTCAAAAATCACCCTATTCCATTTTAGGACGGCTAAAATTTAGATACTTGATTACAGTAGATTTCAGAAAATACTAATAATAAAATAGAATTATATATTACAATCTATTTTTACCATGTTGTCTTTTCCTTGGTGTGTTGATAGTTCATTTTCTGTTGATAAGGTGTTTGCATTTAAATGGATGGTTTCACCTCCAGTTGCCTTGGCAATAGGAAATCAAGCCGCCTCCGCGACCACAGTTGGTCTTGGGGAGGCAGCTTGATTTCCTATTGCCAAGGCAACTGGAGGTGAAACCATCCAATTAAATGCAAACACCTTATCAACAGAAAATGAACTATCAACACACCAAGGAAAAGACAACATGGTAAAAACAGATTGTAATATATAATTCTATTTTATTATTAGTATTTTCTGAAATCTACTGTAATCAAGTATCCTTAATAGCAGTACATGAATACATAGTGCAGTAAACTGATGGTTTATATTTTTCTCCCTTTTCTTCCTTGAAAAGAAGTTTTGTTGGCCCCTTGGCTACGCCAGGGGCCAAAAAACTTTTAAAAAATTTCTGCGTCATCAGGAGAGTAGCTCATAAATCATTATATGGGTTTATAGTTGCTATATTAGTGATTTAGAGTGCAGAATATTGCATCATTTCCAGTTTAGACAATTTTACATTTCACTTAATTTCATGTCTAAACATGTTTGTTGAGATTGTATTTTCCATTTGATTTTATCCAGAGTGGAGCTTTCTGATTTGGGTTGATTTGTCCTAGTTTCTTACTTTACATTCAATTTGGATTCCAGTTCCCAAAATTAATATCTGAGTTTACTAGTGGCATTCAAAAGTGATTTGAAATTTGGTTCTTGGATTTGAAAATCCCGCAATTTCAAAAAACATAGTAAACTTAATGAAAATGGTTGATGGATTTGAACGCTTCAAATCTGATTCCAGTTAATTCATTTCATCCATTGGAAATATGCAGTTCAACTTGAACTTTGTAAAGTTCCTATGAGTTCCCGCATTTTTAAAAATTCAAATAAAAATACAAAGAATTCAATTTAATTAAAAAAGGCTATCCTGCAAAAGTGATTCAAAATTTGGATCAAGGATTTGACAATCCCACATTTTTATGTTTAGGTTCTGAATTTACAGTAAGAGGAACATCAATCAGATAAGCCATGTGACTATCATGACTTACATGGACAGTATGTGGCTTTCTATGATACTATATATTATCCTATATTCATATCCAATAAATCATCATTCTCTTCTTAAATTTCCCCTTTATCTCGTTTATTATACTTCCCAGAAGTATATACACACCAATATCTTATGTTTTACTAGTAAATTAGCAGAAATTAAGACATTTAATTTAATTTCAACTAAAAATATTCAACTGAAATTTTCCAGGTATACCTAAAAAACCATTACTATCAAAAAATATTTAAAATTTTAAAATTAAAACTAAAAATCAAAAGTAAAAAATATAGAAGCAAGAAAGTGTCAGAATCATTATTAATTATTGTTTTTCATAATTCAGGTTAATTCAAATTTTTGTTTACAAAATGGTCAGTTGAATGCTAATTTAACACCTTAATTATCAATTGATAACCTTGACAGTGACATGGTTGGTACAAGAGCAAAAGTCTAACTCTGGACTGCTCCTGTGCACATATGGGCTTTGGATCCAAATTTGGAAACTTTGGAAAAACTTTTAATTGAGCATCAAGCTGTTCTTTAAATATTTTCAGCCAATCAGTGCTTTTAAGAACCTTGGCGGCATTAGCAACTGCCCGCTTTTGCAAACAAGTGCCGTAAATCAAGATTATCAAGCAGGAACTATAGTTAATCAATAGTATTCATTTACTATGTTTTTAATAATAGTTTCCAAATCTTGATGTTTCCAATTCCTTTTCTTAAACTGTTATGAGGATAAGTTGATGTTCAAACAGTAAGGATCTCATTTAAGTTTTGGGTTCCAAACTACTTGATTGTCTTGTCTATCATGAATTATCCTAAGTTTTAACTGTCAAACCTCCTCCTCTATTTCCCAAGCCCAAATCTATATAAGCCTTGTTCCCTTTTTAGAGCAAATGCTCAATCAATAAAGACTTTTAAGCCGCATATTGTTTTATTGTTTGTAAGACTTTTCTTATAATCACCATGAAACCACCTAATCTTCTCCAACCCTTGGGGAATTAGGTTCAAATGATTGCTTCTATTTATGATTTGTACATTGGTACAATGTTCAGTACAGATGGAAACCAGACCAGGCTCAGGCACCAGCACTGAGTATTGCAATAATGAACAGTGGGCTCCTGTGATTCCAGGGAAGTGGTATATTGCTTTCTTGTTCTCCACAAATCCTCCAATCTGGCAAAGCCTCAACCTGCGCCAGCTGATTCCTGTCCTATCAGTCTTTTTCATCCTTTTGCCTCTGTCTTCTTGCTTGAATACTTGGGAGCTTATGCCTTCTTGGGTTGCTTTGACCCACTCCTAGGTAGATACCAAATCTTTGGCAAAATATTACACTTGGTTATGGTATCATTACTCATTGTTTCTGTGATTACTGGTTTAAATCCTTCTGCTCTAATCCATCATGCTGGGAAGTTATTTCCTGCAGGGTGGGTTCCTGACAGCAAGTAAAAAAATTTATTCTTTATCCTTCTTCTCCTTCTTCATTTTCCCCTTTCAAGAGGGCAGTTTCAATGAGCTCGAGCTTCTGCTTAAGCTCAGAGGCCTTATGATTGTGCTTGGTGACGTCTTGGATGGCCTTTGCAAACAGGAACAGCTTAGTTGAGGGCTTGGTGGGGGCACGGTTGGTCAGATCATGCAGCTTTGATATGGTCTTCTCATGCTCATGCTGGAGGAGGGCAAAGAACTTTCTTAACTTGGGGTAAAGCCCAAAGTTTGACTTGAGGTGCCTATGATAGGCCTCAATAGCTGAAGCAGTCTTCAGCTTGCCATTGACAGCAGCTCATTAAATGTTCCAGCTGGCCTTGGCGTGGGCCTACCTTGCCTCTGTGTGACAACCTTCCCAATCCACTGGGGTTTAAAGTACTCAAGGAAAGGCGTGAGCTCCAGATGCTTTGCTATGTAGGGATCCTTTGAGAGAACCTCAAACCCCTTTGCAGTGTGCTCTGGCTTTAAAAAAGCCAAATTACTAAATTGTGCCAGTACAAATTTTCAGGTGACCAAGGTATCCCTGCAGCTCAACCTATTAAGTTCAACATTGGCTTGCACATTGCAAGCAACTGCTTAACAGTAATGGAAGTGGCACCCCTTCACTTTCCTGTCAAAAAGCTGCTTTTATGCATTGAACTGAGCAGGCTCAAAGTCCATTATGCATATGTGAGGCCCTAGAGCTCTCAGCCTTACCTTTTCCTCCAAGTACAGGGTGGCCTGGTCTTTTTCAGCGTTAGAAGGGTTGGTGTGGGTGTGGGGGGTCTTCTTGGCATTGTCAGCATCAGGAGAAAGGAGGGAAAGCTCTTTTCAGGGGATGGTAAAAGCGCGGGTATAAATGCCTTGGTGGCCCCAGGGAGAAGGAAGAAAGCAAGTAGAATCACCTGGATGTCTATATGGGCAAGTACTTTCCAGAGCTTATAGGATATCTGGAGGCAAGCAGCAAAGTTACCATCAACTAGCCAGGTTGACGCCCTTTTCAACTTCATCAGGTTCTTCTGTGTTGCATAAAAAATAACCTGGTCCTTGCAATCTGGTGGTTTATTGTGGAGAATGAAGCGCTCTTTAATTGGGAGTTGCCTGAGCTGATGTGTGAGTGTGAGCTCTGAGAGGATCTTCAAAGCCTTGGGAGAGTGTGATTTGCAGTTAATTGCTTGTTGCTGATAAACTTAACCATCTGTTCTTGAGTGGGAACTAACTTCAGGTTGTTAGGCTTTAGGTGTTGGAGGGCCTTAATGGCCAGATCAGAGGTGTAGAGGTGGGAAGAGGTGAGGATCATTTGCACAAGGCACTATTTAAGCATCCTTGTGATTAGGTTATTAGGGGGCTCATAAATGTGATGCCCTTTCTCAACAGTTATCTTTTCTAACCCTTCAGTGTTCAGGCAGGCACCACAAGACTTTTTCTCACAGACAAATTACTTGCTTTTGATCTGGAGCTTTTGATTATTACAATTAAAGAAGTAATTATTCAGCACGTAACCTGGGCTACCTTTAATTGACATGATGAGGAAGTAGCAGGAAGTGCTTGGGGACTTTGAACTCCCCATCTACATTACAGATAATGTGAATAGCCAGTATATCCCAAGCCATGTGAACAGTGGTCTTGAACTTATTTAAATAGTCATTGGGCTTCTCCTAATAATCATAAGAAGAGAGTAGAGGAGAGGAGAGGATATCTACCAGGGAATAGGGTAGGGATTCTTTGAGGCCTGCTTAGATGCCTTTTTCTCCTTATCAGAAGAAGTAGGCTCTTAAGCAGCCTTTTTCTTCTTAGCATGGTGTTTTTTTGAGGGCTCAGAGTCAGCCTCAGACTGATAATAGGGTTTATCAGTGAGATCATTGTCAGTTTTATAGGGTAAGGAGTGGTGGGAGATGATGATAGTAGAGAGGGAGGGGAATAGGGGAGGGGGAGTCTTGGCCTTGGAGGCCTTCTTGGCATGCTTGGGTGTAAAGACCCAACAGTTGGGGAAGTACTTTAGTGAAATAAGGGGCCAAGTTGGTGACTTGGAAGCCTGTGAGCGCCGTCACAATTGGATAGACTGTCATCATCAATCAAAAGACTTTGGCGTGTACATTATAGCGTCTGAAATTACCGGCAAAATACGTGAGTACGTAGTATATACAGGTGTATATGGCTACAGACTGGGTGGAGTGGGGCAATACCAGTGTGAGTCAGGAGTACCGCTTGGAGGAATTGAGCTTTGCCGGCTCCTTGTAGTAGTACTTGCCAGATGGTTTGTTGAATGGCCCCTGCTGTTGATTATATTAGTGGCCCTCAATCCCTAGGCATGTTGTGAGGGCAGCTAAGAAGATTAGGTGATTCATCTTCTGGTCCTTGAAAAGGGCAGACAAAGCTTAATTTCTTGTTTAACTTCTTGTATGGTAAGTTTTTAAATTGATTTATGTAATACTATTGAGGGGTAATTTCACTCAATGATAGCACAAACTATTATCAAGTGGTTGGGCTTTATTATATACTATCAGCCTTGATGGGGCATGAATAGTGCAAAACATTGAACAGGGAACCCCAAACACTTGGTGTTGTCTGGAATTCCCTTTTGGGATTAGAATTGGAGAGGTTTGGCCATCAATGTATTGTTGTTCTCTGACTTGCATTGCCCTTGGTTTCCTTTAGGTACTTTCATGCACCCAAATTCTAATTCAGTAATTCCTGCATTAAGTGGATTGTAAGGCAGACTGTCAACCCCTCCCAAATTTGGTAGGCTCCAAATTTGGTCAGCACTTTCCCTTATTTTTAGGGTTGGGAAAATTGCCTTTTCAGGTTTCCCAATTGGGAAATTTCCCCATCTGGCAGGGGTGAACAGGCCCGCCGTGGGAGGTGTGCCGTCCCCTGCCAGTGGGCTGGCAGGCTGGCGGAATGGCAGGCGGGGGTGCTGGCTGGCGGGCAGGCAGTGGCTGGCTGGCGGCAGCTGCGCGCAAGCAAGCTGCCAGGCTGGGCGTGCAGCCAGCGGGCGCCTGGCGGTCGGCTGCAAGGCCCGCAGTGGGGGTATAAAACCCAAACTTCAAATTTTTAGAATTTTTAATTTCTAATTCAACATGCGGCTGTTTTGCAGCAGTTTCCTTAATAAGGGGAAATTGCTGCAATTTTTTGTTTTGATCTGTTAGTCCAACAGAACACAAACTTTTGTCTTGCAAAGGTTTGTTGTCAGGAATGTTTCTGAGATTGGGGCAGTGAAAGCGGCCTTGAAGCCAGTGGAGGCTGAGCACTGGGTTTTCTTGACAGGTTTGTTTATTCTTGGCTAACATGAAGTTTAGCATTGTAAATAAAATAATAGGAAAGATATAAAAAACATAATAAAGTAAATCAAAGCTATGGTAAAATAGCTATGAGACTTGATGCTATTTACCAGCTTCTTTTGACCATAGAAGGCTATAGATCATACCTGTTGGCTATAGAAGGCTATAGGCCTTATCTGTTAACCATAGAATACTATAGTTCATGTCTGTTGTCTAGACAAGGCTATAGTCATATCTGTTGGCCATACAAGGATATAGGCTTTATATGTTGACCAGGCAATGCTATAGGCCTTATCTGTCATTCATATAAAACTATAGGCTTTATCTGTTGAACAGACAAGTCTATAAGTCATAGATGTCAGCCAGACCATTCAATATGCCATATCTGTTGCTCAGATGAAGTATGAGTGATCTGTTAAACTGTCTGTTCCATACTATGTCCAGATTGCACCTGATTTACCAAAATTGCCCTTGGACCAACCAGTTGCCAACTGAAACTGCTGATCTAACTTACAATTACTCTTGTCAGTTGTAATCTCCACATGAAACTGTAGCAAATAACTTGATTAATCAACAATTTTCCATATTTTTGATCAAAATTTCAGTTGGTTATCATCTCACAAATGTCTATATAATCTTCACTTGACTTATGTAATAAATTAGAGGCCTTTTACTGTAAACTAAAAACTGTTGTTTCTCCTTTAACTTGGATAAGTTACTTGTCAACTGCCTTTGCAGAAGTGCAGAGCTTGGGTCTGTACAACTTATGATAGCTTCTGTAAGCTATAAACAGATGTTGAACTTGTATTTTTATCACTGTTAATATAGAGGCACCTAGGAACTATAAGTCTGCTGAATGCCACTTATTGATTCTGAATCCTCTCTTCTCCTTCCCCAGTATTCATTGTCTATCAGGAATCTGACTGATTAGCATACACCTATCCTACCGCCAACCCTGTTCTCACTCTGTTGTCTTGTCGCCAACCAACAACTGAATCCTTCCCTTTTCTATATACATCTTTCACAAAGTATATATTATCTATCTGGTATTCAACTGACTAATATACACCAACTATTTATTGTCAAAACAACATGGTTGACCCCCTGGCAAGGTTCTGACTAAACAGGTTTGAGACCCACAATCTGACTTTCCAGTGACCTGAAGCTAAATGTGGAAGTCAACTCAAATTTCCAAATTCAGCAACATGGCCAAATAACAATCCCTGTAAAGTGCAGAGCTTGATTTAGCTCTTGACTCATTACAAGTATCAAGTCATCCCCTAGCTATCCAACCAAGTGGTCTTCATAAGCATGTTCCTAATATCTCAATTCACAGCAACTATATAACTTCTATATCCCAATAAAGAATATTATCTAGTTTTCAATTATTTTTCCCCTTGTAACTCTGCTAAAACAGCACAGTTACAACAGATAAACATACACCACTCATGGGATTCTGGTTTAGTTTATTCCAATAAGAAGCTTTTTATCTTCTGGGGGAAACAATTTTGGTTCTGTTCCTCAGCTAGAGCCAGGATTTATCTTGCAGTGAACAGAGATAGATGAAAGACTTGGAGCAGGTAACCAGAATTTGAGACACAATAATAAGCTACAGCGTAGTTTTATGATCTTAATCCTAGAAAAGGGTTGATATATAAGCAACTGTGATGAACTTGACTGTATGAATGAAAAGGCGAGAATTCCAAAGCGAGAATCTAAAAGGGGCCAAGTCTACACTTTTTAAATTTCAAAATTAAATCAAACCAACCCATCTGAAATATAAATTGTTATGAACCTATAAAATACTTTTATACATTCTCTTAGCTGAAAAAGCCAAGAAAAAGTTGTTAATTTGTTATAAAAAGCCATTTGAAAATTTTAAGTGTGTTGATTTGGTACTTCTAAACCCTCACTTTTTCATCCATACAGTCAATTTTACCACAGCTGCTGATATAGAAAAGGAAATAAAGCAACCACAAACATCCTTTATATCAAAGTAATGAGCATTTTAGACGTCCTTGCAGAAGTATTCATAAAGCAAGAGAATAGTTGAACAACAAATGTCATGAAATCCTGATGAAGTAGAGTTGACTGGTCTATCTCCCCATCACAACAGCTATAGCCCAAAATAGAAGGACTACTGCCAGATACAAAGCTTCTATTATGGATGTAAAATCAATGGTCCATAAGGCTGATCAAACACTCAGTGGTGTGTGAAACACTACAATCCAAAGATAAGATCTCCTATTTTAGAAATACCTGAGATATTCTAGATCAAAACCCTTTGGCTGGGCAATGCATCTACAGAATCAGGACGGCAAGCAACACTATTTGGAAATACTTTAGCTGACGTGGTACTGCCAGATTGTAATCAAAGATGTTGCGACACAGTCAATATCTATTTCATCAAGCAATGGGACAGAGCACCGCTTGCTTGCATTACATCTCACTGAGTGCAGAACATGATCTTGCCAATGGTTGACACTAAGTTGACCTCAACTAAGGCAAGGGAACGTCTATGCTGAAGAGGACAAATTACAGGATAGGATTTTTTCTCATTATAAGACCCAAATTTTGGTTTAGAATTTTAACACTGGGGGTTGAAACTATTAGCTTGGGGATGATAAGCTAGCTAGTAAGAGTTAAAAGCAACCAGCCGCCAACCTGGCCATAGCACAGGTATGCGATAAAAACAGCTTCCAAGTCATCTTGGAAGGCAGCCAAATCTACACCAACCATTGCTGTGGATAGCTTTGCAGTGGTGTCAAAATATCTGCAAGAGTGTACCGTTGATATTTCCTGGATCTCTTCCGCCACCTTCTGCTCAGAGCTGCTGATGCCTCCAGTGACCAGCAGATGGAGCTCCCCCAGCTGCTGCCCAACCCCAACATCTCCGATAGGAGCACATCTGTTGCCATGCAGGTTCGCCTTATTGGCAATACTTTCAGAGATGTCTTGGCATCAGCTTAATAAAAGTGATCAACTTCCAAGATACCGAAACCCTGGCACCAGACATGTGCAGGCCGCGGAACATATTGAACCCATATTGTTTTTTCAGTTGGGTCAAGGTACAAAAATGTCACATAACCGGTCAGATGGGGATGTATGCCCAAATATGAATACCAGATCAGCTTACCCAGCTCACTGACAATTTCCCATCCTCTGTATCTCAGTTATGTCTGCAATTTTCCTCTGGCTGAACCCTGGAAACGCTTTGCTGGGGGTTCCTGGTTGGGGTATACCGGCGTAAGAGCTTTTGCTGGCTGCCAAGGTTCTCTGCACCTGGTGCTCTACTCCCTGGTTTAACGATACTTCCGGGTTTTAAAGAGGCTCCACTATGGGAGCTCCATGGTGTCAGGGATTCCAATCTTGGCTCACAAGAGGATATAGCCTAACCATATAGCCTAGTTGGTACGATGAGAGTTCTCAGAAGAGAGCAGGCGCAGTGAAAGTCAACCCCATCCCAGCTGTCAGGATTGACAATTTTCTTCCCTGAAAACCTGGGCCCAGGAACGGAGTTTCAACCCTAGCCCTGATCCCCTGCCAACCCTGAGGACTAGCCAGCTGGCCGCCCAGGTTTTATAAAACTGAACCCCCCCCAGCCAAGGCCAAGGATGATCCCCCAAAGGGTGAAGCCAGCCAGACCAAAGGGATCATTGCCCTAGATGGAGGAGCGGTTGAGACGGCCAATAGAGGGGATGAAGTTTCTCCTGCCCACTTCATGGGCTGAAAGGCCACCCCAGTGGCTAATCAGAACATGCCACCTGAAGTAAGCGTGGGGCCATGACCTCACCCAAGAACGAGATAGCCAGGCAACCAATATAGGGATCCCAGCCAACCAGAGAACTTCTGCCAAGGAATCATCTCATCGCTTCGGAACCCAGGGATCCTGGCCACTCGGACCCCTTTCCGGTATCTTGATGAGCCTTCACGGAAAACACTGATTCAAAGGCCTGTATAGATCTGTCCCCCCACTTCAACCTTGTTGCTGTTTCTGGACAAGGTTTCTGTCATACCGGCTCCCAGGGCTAGTGCCTTATATCATTTCTGCTGTTTATTGGTTCTGGGTAAGACCTTCCAACCCCTGCCTGGCTGCAGATCCTGTCCACCAGAAGTTCGTTTTGGCCCAATTCATCCTACAGAGTGCCTATGAAGCCTGAGTATAAAGGCTATACCTCCAAAAAGGTCCTTGAGCTAAATCCCTTGGCCCAGATAGAGCCAGCAGCTAGGTACCACCGGCAAGGTCCCAGCACCTAACCAAACCCAAGCTGTCTAGAGGTAAGGTCAGATCCTTGCTGGCACATCTGCTTGATATGGAGCTTTGTGACCCCCAAGCTAATGCCTGCCCAATCTCCCAACTGACCACCCTAGCAAGTCACTTGGGGTTGTGTACATCATCCTGACTGGGGTGGTCGGCACAATGATCCCAGCCACCTGCCCGTAACCTGGGTGAGGAAGCCCTACCTCATAGAGTTAGCCCTGATCTTGGGGTGGGCTTGACCAACTAGATCTGCGGCCTACCTGTTCCCGGAAAACAGCGGCTGGCCTCCCAAGGTTGGATCAGAGTGCCAGCCCCCCGACTGGGGTTAAGGCTAACCTCTGGTCCAGAATGGCAGCTGAAGGGGAAGGTCGTACACCTTGCATCCTATCCTGCCCCAGCTCGGCTTTGAGTACTGATGGGGGCATAGATTATACCGCTCAGTGTTCTGCATCTGACCAGTTGGAGCTTTGTGGTTGGCCCATCCTTGGCATGGGCGGTAGCATCTTAGGTGCTGCTCCCAAGTGTGCTAGCTACCTTGATCTCCTCTGGTTTGGCTTTAAGGAGACGAGTGTCAGGGATCCAGTTCTAGCTTTGCCTGGGGCATGGGTGTGGTTGGGCAAGGGTTGGCTAGAAGGTTATACCTGAGCCTTGGTCCCACCTCCAAATCGCAGAGGGACCTCTTCCTGCATATCCATCCTGATTGGACCCCCCTTACTTCAAGCACTTTGAGTACTGCTGGGGCTGTCTAGTTTTATACTTTCAACCTGCTCTAGCAGCAACAACCTTTATCCCAACTGGGTATCCAGTACATCCCTTTGCAACCTCCTGTAGGTCCATATTTCCCTCTCCATGAAGGGGAGAGTGTTCCTGTACAGTCAATTGCAGTCCTCCTTATCTGGGTCCTCTCCTTGAAGGCCCCAACCCTTGCCACTGGCTGGCAACCCTGCAGTTCCAATGATACCCATGCTGAAGAGTCCCTTGCTGATGGCCAGTTTAAATCCAGTAAAGGTCACTGGGGCTGAAGATCAACCATGTGCGTTGTCAAGCTGGTGCCCCTGGAAGTGGAATCCCTCTAGCCTATCCCTGCCCTTCCCTCTACCTTCTGGTATGCCGGGTAGACTATTACCGCTTCGGGAGGTTTAGCTTTCTGATGGGGAGGGTCACCTTGCTTGGCCAGTTCAGGCATGATAACTCTTCCGTTGGGTCAGTAGCGGTAGGCTTGATCTGGATGATTTAGCCTATATAATAGGGGACAGGTCCCCTATTAGGTGGGTCTTGGGATACCTTGGTAGGGTAGCTAAGCTTTCTGGATGATGGTTGCCTGGCATGGAAATCCTATCCTGACCCTTGCCTTCTCAGTTCTGTGATGTATAGGGTTTACCTGATAGGTACCTTATCGTGATCCGGTATACTACCCCTTTGATATAGATCAAAGCTAGGCTACAATTTAAAAGCTTCCTCACGATTCGGGGGATAAACTCCCCAGGATCATGTACATGGCAGCGGTAAAGGTTTCCTCACCTCAGCTCAGGTATCAGGGTAGGTTAGAGCGGGATACCTGATGGGTTCCTTTAACTGCCCCCGGTTTGAACATGGATAAGGTCCAGCTTACCCAGAAAAGAAAGAGGTTGTTGAGGGATATGGGCTCTACTCAGCCTTTGGGGATCGATGGTGGTGAGACTTTGTGGACGGGATGGTGGGTGCATGTCGGTAGATCTTGCCAGCCAACTGATCCTGGGGCCGACTCTGGATCTTAGGTTTTTTGGTTTGATTTTTACAGATCCCAGGGGGGTTGGTTTCTACCCGGCCCGGCTGGCAGGTACCGCTTGCGCTGATCCCCCGGGATGGTTGTCAATTTCGGCCCCCTGAGGCCCGTCTTATAGGGGTTCCGGTGGTGCTGGATATTTACCCCTGGGTATTCTGGATTAAATGACCCCCTAGGGAGTTACGGGATCGATCGGGGTTGGCCAGATTAGGCCTGGGCTGAGGTTGTGGGTATCGAAGTTCTGGGTGGTGAGGACGGCATGCTTGGCGGGAGATGGGCGGCATGGGTTTTATACCGTTCCGGTTGGAGGCTGGGTTCGGAGTTATAGCGGTGGGTGGAGCCCTAGACCTATCCCCTCGAACTGGATTTAAGCATGCTGGGATGGGTTTTTGGAAGGCAGGACTGCCATATTTAGACTGGTGGCTGGGATAAACTCATATGGTTCGCCTATGGGCACGGGTGCGATGCTGTGCGTAGGCGGCTTCTGGTTGGTTGATGTCCTAGCTTCGATCCGCTGGATTATATGCAAGGACTCTAAGTACGCGTTATTGTATCAGATCGGTTAGATGCGGATGATGATCCGATTTCTTCCGATAGATCATATCGGAGTAGTTTAAAGAGCAAAAGTTGAAATGCAAATGACCAACAGGCCCAAGAAGTTTATTGAAGGGGATTTACAGGCGTAGGGCCATAATACATATACTTATAAATTTTGTTTGGTGCACCAGGGACTAGCAAGGACATCTTGGATAGTGGGACGGAGAAAAGGATCTGGGCTAAGCATCAACTTGAGAAGGGCAGTGAGGGGTTGGGAAAGGGATGGTGGCATGTTAAAGTTTCCTGAGCGGATCTTCATGACCAGGCGTGGCTCAAAGCCGTCAGCAAATGGAAATTGTCCAGTTACCATTGCAAATAGGATGACACCCAGCGCCCATATGTCTGATGCGTAGGAGTTGACGCCATTAGGACCCAGCAGCTCTGGGGAGCAGTATGCAAGGGAGCCCTTAGGGTGGTCTTGGCGTGGGGAAGAGGGTCTACCAAAGTGTTGCACTTGGCTGAGGCCAAAGTCTGAAAGCCGCAGCGACTTGTCTTCAGCCAAGACAACATTCTCAAGCTTCAGGTCGCAATGGACAATGTGAGCATCCTGGTGCAAGTACCGCACACCATCAGCTAGCTGCAGAAAGAGAGCACGAGCATAAGATTCATCTAACTTACCCCGAGATAGAACATGATCCAACAGGGTTCCATTAGGGCAGAGCTCCATAAAGACAAACTCGGCATAGTCCGTCTCCACCAGTTCGATAAACTGAAGTAGGTTGGAGTGATGAAGCTGCTTCCAAAGCATCACCTCATTCTCCAGTTCAAGTAACCTAGCTTCGTTCTGCTCCTGAGAAGGGTCTTTGACAATCACCTTGACTGCCAGCTTCTGCAGACCGCCGTTGTGGTCCATAGTAAAAGCCTCCCGGACAGTTGAAAAGGCACCGTGAGCTAATACCTTACCCATGACATAGTTACCCACCTCCTCGCCTTCCTCATCGGGAGCTACCTTGCCCAGCTCACAAGAGTCGGCAAATGATGACAAGAAAGAGACTGCATCAGAAGACGGTAGAGAATTATAAGACGAAGAAGTTACTTGCTTGAAGGTATTGTGGGTGGAGCGACGCGAAGGTTTAAGGTGGGGGTATGCAGCAGCCACAGTCTTGGCCCGTCTTAGGGTAGGTTCAGAGCCATCAAGGCGAGAAGAGATCCCATACTGGATGGTGCTAGGCCTAATACGTATGGGGTTTAGTTCAGGTGATACCATTTGACTGTCTCTGGATAAAACCGAGTCTGTCGGGGAGGAGGACAGCTCGGGGGCGGCAGAGCCAAAGTCCTGGGTTGAGTCAGAGAAGCTCAGGTTGCTCAGGCCAGATCTAATCTTATCACACGATACATCAAACTCCTCTTCCTTGGAGATGAGCTGGGAAAGAAGGCTAGGGTTGGCATTTGAGGAGAAGTTAGTTATCCTAACGGGAGAAGTAATCTGAGGCTTCTCGCCAAGAAAATAATCTTTAAAGCTTCTGTTAGTTGACATCTCAACTGTGATTTTTTTATTGTAATAGGGTGGGGGAGGTGTTCTTTAAACAAAACAATTAGTTGAGGTGGTATGATTAACTTACAGATTGATTTATTTTAACAGTTGAGTGGAAAGAAAAGCAAGCTGGTAGGTGTGCTTCTCGTACCTTTATGGCATCTTGGCTTGATAAGGCTTATCGAATCCTTACGATCTCCAAGCGCTCCCCATTCGGAACAGCGCGTGAGAATTGGTGGCTGGTCAACCTGATTCAGCTACCACATTGAAATATAAATTCTAATCCAACTCGGAATGGCTTGACTCTGGGTCGCATGACAGTCAATCCCTCCAGCAGCTAAGCTTGGACAGGCAATGCGCTGTGGATAGCATGATTTCATTTTGCTCTTGGGGGATTTAATTTTAAAACTTGCTTTACGCTGCTGTCTTTTGAATTTTATTTATCCTGAGTATGTGAAACTGACAGTGGTTCTCTAGAACGCTAAGGAAGAATGGGATTGAGGTGGGCTCCTATTGGCTCCTGTTAAACTCCCACACCGGATTCTTTACCATCGATCACGTGAGAATTATTTTCACTCCCCTATTCCCACATCCGCCAGCAACCCATTATGAAGTGCCATTTACCAAAAGCCAGTGTTAAATAGATGCTACAGTTGAGCCAAGCAGCTCGCGTATTTACTTCACAGCGCCAGTGGATGGCTGCTGATCCTTGGCATGTCCATATATTGCATCAGGTGACCAGCCGCACTAGTCGAACCCACCTCTGATTCAAAGCAGGCGGCATAACAAGTGGAAGATGATATCATATGCCATTAGGGTCCAGGAACCACTTAATAAATATCACTCTTATTAGCGATCCTATGGCTAGCGTCATAAATTTAAATGGTAATTTATATTTACATTTGATAGATTAACAAAGTCCGTGTTGTCAAAACTGCAATGAGTAACTGGACTCAGGTGTTGAATTAGTGATTTTCATAAGTACACGTGAAGAATTACACCACCCCTGATCCCAGCCTGTGCCAATTTGACTTGAGTCATGTTTTGTATTGGTTTAATTACAGATTCAACAAGCAGAATGTGAAATAATCTATGAACGTTTCCCTTGGGCATTTTTGCATTGAGGTGCCAACCAAGGCATGCATCAGACAAGTAGCGTGGGAACCCATCTGTTTGGCTTGGAAGCATTTCATCACTCAACGCCACGAACTCACCCATTAGGGTTGAGCTAATTTCCCTCCGCAATCACCCGTATCCGTCCGATCCATGATATCAACCACAATCCGCCCTTCCCGAGATCGACCCGGATCTCGGCCCAATCTACTATGGCACCTTTTAAATCAACCAGCCTCCAACTTTTATATCCTCTCTTTCCGATTGGCCAATCACGTAATTAATCCCAGCCAGACTCTTATTCTCGGCACTTTACAAACAAATTCTAGAACCCATCCATTCACAACTATTCCCTACCAAGAAAACATTACTTAAATCATTTAAACAAACCACTAATCCAATAAATATCTTCCATCTCCACCTGACTTTACGTTATAAACCAAGAGGTTTAATTGGCTCAGGGGTCAACCCACCACAGAACTTTGCTTTAAAGGTGGACCATTCCGTGGAAACTGTCACCACCTTCAATATTGCCAAAAAAGGATACCCCAAGAGAACCATCGACAAACATGAGCTGCGATATACCCAAAATCCTGCCGTGAAGTAACAGCATCATGTCCTACTTCTTTTAAAAGATCCACCCAAAATAAACATCCAATGGCATGCCCTTTGACATCCCACCAACCTCCAGGAACTCTTAACTGGATTTCAACACTGGCCCTGCTAAAACAAACCACCTGATTTAAGGTTATCCTACCGATACATACTTCTGGAACGTATCTAATGCCGGAATTAGACTGGTTTCTAGAAGAATGATGCATCCATTGGATAGGGTTACAGTCTTCTATAACTACACGTGATACCACAATCTCTTAACGTAGGCCGTACAATATCCTTGGAAAGGTTCGATTTAAACCAGCCCATTTCCCTTATAGAACCCTTGGATCAACTCCCAACGCAACAATCTCTCCAGAGAGAGCCAATAAACAGGCTGCGCAACGGTGGAGTCTTGCTGAACCCCCAAAGTGTTGATAGAATATCCAAATGCCAACAACAAAGTTCACAAATAGTAAACTCCAAGCAAAGGCATCAGGGAAGGAAAATATAGGGCAAAATTAAAGACGGCAGCAATCTGAAGAGACAAGGCTGGATCCTGCAAATAAGCGATTTCACAAACCGTTCAACCATTCCCGCAATTTCGGGCTCAGGGGTCGCAACAAGCAGCTCAGAGGCCCCAAGCACCACAGAACGACGCTGCAACTTACCAGAAGCCGTACAGGTGAGCAAAACTTCCATCCCCATGGAGATATTCGTTCCAGAGACTGAAAGCTGATATTTTCAAACATTTATGGGGTTATTGAGCTACCCGGGTAGTTCTGAGCTCCAATCCAGCTCACAAGAGTGTTTGGGAGGGAACACCTGCATCATCAAGGGGAAAGCTCTCAACTGAGCAATCCGAATTGACCAAAAAAAGTATAGCATCATATTCTGATCTTGGGGCCAAAAGGCACCAAATACCCGGTTTCTGGGGTTTAAGGCTTTGACCAGCTTCATTTCAACTTCTATCAAAATATTCACACGTCTGGCCACATCTACTAATAGTCAATTGCTTGTTCAATGCCCTCATAATGTTTCAAGGCCCCCTCCTTGGGCCGGGCTCTTCAATGCTTGGATTTTCTGGGGTAGGTGATCCCGGATAAATCTACCCGTTGGTGGCAGCTGCACCATCTTACCCAGGGCATTGAAAGGCGCAGCCCTGGCAATTTCTTTAGGGGACCTGGAATCCAGGCCAGGCGGCAGCCCAGAGCCATCTCAACTGCTGGGAGCTTCACCCCTGGCGGTGCTTGCCAACCCCAGCCCAAGCAGGATCAGCTATTGCCCACCCGTTTAAGTGATGGGCGTGCTTGGATCTCTCCAATAAGATGCACCCAGTCTGCTTCAACCTTTGTGATTATCTCAAGGCTGTCTGTAGTCTATGCTAATCACAGTTAAATACTCATACTCTATCTCTTACTGGGAGCTGTTTAGCCTTTAGAGAGATTCTTTTTCTACTGATATACCCCTATCCCTCCTGATATGTAAAGACTCAGCAATTGGGAAAGTATTTTAGCTAAGTAGGGTACCAAGTTGGCCCCTTGGAACCTGGTGAGCGTTTTTATAATGAGATAGACCGTCCTCATCCATTGAAAGACCTCTGTGTGTATGTTATAACGTCCAAAATTACTGACAAAATACGTGAGTACGTAGTATACTAGGATGTATATAGCTACGGACTGAGTGGAGTGGGGCAAAACCAGGGTGGGCCAGGAGTGCTGATCAGAAGGGTTGAGCTGTGCCGGTGTGATGCCAGAAAACAAGCCATGATAATCTATTTCAGGCCTATGCCACCTGCATAAATGAGCCCTATGTATTCATGTACATTATGATGTATATATAGGCCCTCATCATTCACAATGAACAAGACCCTTTTACCCACTTTGACCCACTTCTGGCATATATTGCGCTTCACACTTGGCTGGACATTTCTACTGTTTAGATCATGTCCTTTAACCAGGCCCTTCCTCTGCAAGCCCTTGCTATTCCTGTTGCAGAGACCAAATGTCGCGTTTGGCTTCTGGGGGCAACATCCAGAAGGGCACAGGGGGAAAACTTTATAGCCAAAGATTTGAGGTTCAACACTAGCCTTGGGTTAGCCTCCAGGGCAAAATCAAGGACATGTACCTTAATTTCCTGGAATACAAGATGAGGAGTTCCTTTTGGCAAAAAGGAAAGAGAAAAGCTTGAAAAATATTAAAGCCAACACAAATGTGGATAAACTTGTCTTTATTAGGAGAAATGATTCTACTTAAATAGTAGACAAGGGACAACAATCACTAATTAGGTAGATCAGGTAGTCAAAAGAGTCACGTTGGGGTGAGGTCATACCAGGATCAGACAAGGGCAGGTACGGTATTCTGGAATGGGTGAAGATTGGATCAGACCCATCTACCCAAGGGGAGGAATTACTGAAGTTGGAAGAGGAACCAACCAAAACTTTGCACATATCACTATTTGAAGGCCATATCAAAATAGCATCAGCGGCACAATCTCTGACATCTCCTCCTCAAGGTTGGACACGGGGAGGTGATATTTGCAAAGAAGTTTGGAATAAACTCAGGCAAAAGGATGTCCTGAGGACAGCAGCCTCACAATATACTCTATGCCCTTCTTGAAGGTGACTTGACAAGGCCCAACCCAGAGGGAATCTAGCTTATGAGCTCTACTTCCTGTACAATTTGGGTAGTAGAGAACCAGGTCACCTACTTGATACTCAGGGAGGGGGGCTCTAGGAGCATTGGGAGGTGAGAGCTCTAAAGTCTTGACTTTATAGGCAGTTGAATATACTCTCACCTGAATGTCAATGATACAACTAGTCAAGTCTTTAACATGAGTTTCTGGATTGACAGACACATCAACTTTGATCAAAGGGGGCCCCAAGATTGAGAGAGGTATGGCTTCATGCCTGTACAGCATGGCAAAGAGAGGTTGGTCAGTCACTGGGTGTCTGCTGAGTTGATAAGCAAAGAGAGCAGCAGGGAGGGACATGTCCCAATTGGTGGTATCCGGCAGGGTAAGTTTCCTCATTATGGACTCCAAGGAGGAATTGGCTCATTCAACAGTTCCATTAGTTGAGGGGTTATACGGTGCAGAGAAAGGTTGGTGGGGACCCATAGCTTCTATAGTAGATGTGATGAGGTGGGCATTAAAGTTGGTCACATTGTCAGAAAGCTGGACCTGAAGGCAGCCGTGTTGATAGAAGATATCTTGCAGCAAAAAATTAGTGGTGGCCTTGGCAGTTATATCTTTTGTAGCTCTGGCTTCAACTCATTTGCTAAAATGATCTACAGCTACCAGGATAAACAAACACCCAGATCTAGAACAAGGAAGAGGCCCAAAAGCATCAATACTCACAGCATGGAAGGTATGTTTAGGAGGGACAAGTTTGAATTGATGTTGGGAAGGTCAAGGGCGTTGGAGCTGGCATGAATGAAAGGAAGCGAGGACATCAGGGATTAGAAGGCCCATGTTTTTCCAGTAGAAGTTCTTGCACAACCAGTCATGAGTTTTTGCTATACCTCCATGTCCAGTAACAATGTTAGCCTGGAGGATAATGGCTATTTGCATGCTAGGATAAATGTAGGGCAGATAGGGGTTGTTGACTTTTTTGAAGAGTTGTCTTGTCAGGAATATTTCTGAAAACACCTTGTGTCAAGATAAACTTTTGGGCGCAATTGGGCTGGAAGAGCAAAATAAAAATTGCAGCAGTTCCCCCTGATTGGGAAACTGCCGCAAAACACCAAGGCAAAGAAACAGAAATTAAAAAATTAAGTTTTGGGAAAAACAGGTTTTATACCCCGGCCGCATGCCAGCCAGCCAGCGGGGGATGGCGCACCCCCCATGGCAGGACCACCCACCCCCGCCAAATGGGGAAATCACCCAATCTGGAATCCTCAAAAGGCAATTTCCCCAAACCCAAAAATGGGGGGAACTGCTGCCCAAATTTGGAACCTACTAAATTTGAAGGGGGTTTACAAGATGCTCAGCATGACAATTAATGCATTAACTACAGAAGTTGAATATGATTGCATGAAAGTACCTGAAGAAGCTCCAAAGTCATGCAATGCCAAGATTAACAATTCATTGCCTGCCAATCCATTCCCATCCCACTCCCAAAAGGAAATTCCAGACAACACCAAGTGTTTGGGGTTCCCTGTCCAATGTTTTGCACTATTCATGCCCCACAAGGATGATAGTATATAATAAAGCCAAATTACTTGATGATAGTTTGTGCTATCATTGAGTGAAATTACCCCTCAATAGTATCACATAAATCAATTCACAAACTTTACCTACAAGAAGTTAAACAGGACACTAAGCTTTGTCTGCCCTTCCCCAGAATCAGAAGATGAATCACCTAATCTTCTCAGCTGTCCTCACAGCATGCCTAGGGATTGGGCACCACCAATATAACCAACAGCATGGGCCATTCAATAAACCACCTGGCAAGTTTACTACAAGGAGCCAGCACAGCTCAATTCCTCCAAGCAGTATTCCTGGCCCACGCTGGTATTGCCCCACTCCATCCAGTCTGTAGCCATATACACCTGTATATACTACATACTCACGTATTTTGCCAGTAATTTCAGACGTTATAACGTACACGCCAAAGTCTTTTGATTGATGATGACGGTCTATCCAATTGTGATGGCGCTCACAGGCTTCCAAGTTGCTAACTTGGTCCCTTATTTTGCTAGAATACTTCCCCAATTGTTGGGTCTTTACATGTCTGTCTCAAATTAAAGTGTTCTTTGATAGGGTCTGTAGAGCCAATAAGATGTATTTTGGCTCAGTGGTCCAGGAGTTAGGATACCTTATTAACTTGTAGAGGCAATCAGCATCTGCAGGATAGATAGCTAGTATAGGCATCCTAGACAAACCATGAGCGTTTTGATGTTGCACACACAGACAATGTACCACAGTGAAATCATATCCTTGTAGTTGCAGAGCCCAACATGATAACTGACCCTTGGGTCTCTTAAGTTGCTGCAGCCACTTAAGGGAGGAGTGATCTGTGACCACAGTGAAGTGGGTTCCGTAAATGTAGTGCCTGAATTGCTTTAAAGCATGCAACACTGCCAGGCATTCCTTCTCAGTAACACTATAGTTCTTCTTGTGTTTATTGAGGACTTGCAAAGAATAGGCCACAGGTTAATCCACATCTTTGTTGTCAAGCTGGGCTAATATGGCACCCACAGCTACTCCGCTTGTGCCAGTGTACAAGAAAAACTCTTTATCATAATTGGGGTAGAGTAGGATGAGAGCCTCTTTGAGCTTGGCCTTCAGCGCTTCAAACAATTGCTGCTGACTGTCAGTCCACTCAAAGGGGACATTGCAAAGAAGCTGAACAAGGGGTTTGCTCAATTCAGCAAAGTAAGGTATAAACTGTGGCAACAGTGGCAAAATTGACTGTAGGGATGTAAAAGTGAGAATTCAAAAGTGAGAATCTAAAAGTGGCCATGTTGACACTTTTAAAATTTTAAAATTAAATTAAAACAGCTATCTGAAATTAAAATTTATTATGGTCATATAAAATACTTTTTATTCATTCTCTCAACTAAAAAAGTCAAGAAAAAGTAATTACTTTATTATAAAAAGCCATTTTGAAAATTTAAAAAGTGTCGACATGGCCACTTTTAGATTCTCACTTTTGAATTCTCACTTTTACATCCCTACAGTCAATTTTGCCACTGTTGCTTAAACTGTCAATAGTACCTCATCATACCCAGAAATACTTGGACTTCTCAAAGATTTGTGGGAGGCAGCATCTTGTCAATGGCTTCCCCCTTATTATTCATGGGGCGGATTCTGGTTTGGGTGACCTCATGACCCAGAAATTCAAGTCACTACTTGAAGAAAGGGCACTTGGAGGGTTTGAGCTTTAAGCCAGCTTCTCAAATCTTGATGAATACAGCCTTGAGATGCTCTAAGTGGTCAGTAAAGGTCGAGCTTAATATGGTGATATCATCAAGATGTACAAGGACACAAGAGAGCTTTAAGTCTTATAGGATGGAATCCATAGCCCTTTGAAACGTAGCCAGAGCATTGCAGAGTCCTTGGGGCATTTGAGTAGGTTCATAGAGCCCTTCAGAGGTGATGAAAGCAGCCTTTTCTCAATCTTTGGAGAATAAGTTGACCTGCCAGTATCCAGAAGCTAAATTCATAGCAGAGAAAAACTTAGAACCACCCAGTTGTCTGAGAGCATCATCAATTCTAGGCAAGGGGTACAAGTCTTTCTTTGTGAGCAAGTTTAGGCAGTGATAGTCCATCACAATGTGATGTCCTCCATCCTTTTTCTTGAGAATCAATAAGGGTGAGGCCCAAGGGCTTTTAGAGGGAGCCAAGAGTCCAGCATCCAAGAGGTGTTTAAGCTCCTTAGAAACCTGGGCATCATCTATCCTACTATGGTGGTATAGCTTGGCACAAAAAGGTGGTGCATCACCAGTATCAATCTGATGGATGATTCCTTTAGCTAGGCCATAGTCCGTAGGTCCAGAGGCAAAGATATCACTAAACTGGTTGAGTAGTTCCAACACATCTTTTTGTTGGATAGGTGACAGTTGTGGAAATTTGGCAGCGGTGAACAAGGAGAGAACTTGAGGATTGCCTTCAGTTAAATTGAAATCACTGAAAGTTCCAAAAGAATAGAGGAACACCACTTGTTCTTCTCCCAATATACACCCATGCCCTACAACTTGGCCTCAAGACACCTGCATGGGTAGGGCAGTCAGGTTGGCAAGCAACAGTTGTACAGGCTCCTTGTGAGTCCAATCTAAAATCCCTGGACACAATCAGGGTTCTTTACAGCTTAGGGATTCAGGTAAGTAGAGTTCCAAGAATGACTTTTTAGGTAGCTCATAAGAGATCTGAGAGTCTATGGTCACTTGTAAGCCTGGAGGGATGGTAATAGCCACAGGGGAGAGGAGAGGCACACCTTTCTCTGCAGACAGAAAGGAGGAGGAGTACACATATTGGAGGAATGAGTCCTGTACTTGAGAGAGAAGATACCCGCGGGGTACTCAAGCACACAATTCTTAAGACATCTGCCTTGGAGCTGCAGAGGTTCTTCAAAAATCAAAGGGACCTTGTATCCTGAGAGCAATAGGTATCCATCTCAAAGGTTTACAATCCCATTATAATTGCAGAGGAATTTTGGCCAACCAGGAGATCATAGCTTTTGTTTTCTAGGACAACAGCAGGAGATGCAATGAGGAGTTTCCCAAACCTCATTGGCAGGGATGAGTAGGCACCAATGGCTCAACTTTGTGTCATGCCAGCAGTGCCATATGATTGAGTATAATTGAGGTCAGGAGCTAGCTTAAGCTTCTTTATCAGCTTGGATGATACTACGTTGACTGGAGAACCCGTGTCCAGAATGGCTTTAATTTTGACCTTTTGGATTGACACTTTCATATGGGGTGTATCTTTCTCAAAGGGGGGAAAGATGGCCAACACATCCTGCGCAACTTCTAGCACTTTTCCCATTTAGCTAACATGCATTTTAAGGCAGGAATTTCCTTATACACAGTCTGAAATGGGAGAGATACACTCACGTTGTGAAAGAGAGCTTTGGCTAGCTTGGCAGCTTCTTCAGAAGATTCTAACAAGATGGGAGGTTGATGGGCTTGGGCTAGGTAAGGGCAAGCCACCATGGCCTTGGCTTTTACTGAAGGTGCACAAGAGGTAGTGGTGTTTTTCCCTGAGAAAAACTTTTAAGGTACTGATACAGTTTCTTGAACAGCCAAAACAGAGTAGCCATAACTATCAGATTCTTCACTATCAGAATCTTCAGGTTCAGAATCACTTGAGAGATTGTGAAACAGGTGAAAAATAGTTGGGCCAGAGGAAGAGGAAGATTACTTGTCAGAGGTAGGATCAGGAGGAGACTGGGGAGATTGGTCAGCAGAGTGTGTCTCTGCCTCTAAGCTGGCCTCTCTTTTACTGCTTGATCCTTAGGGTCACAACCTTCTACCCGGGGATTGGTGCAGGTACACAAGTGGTGCCCTATTTGACCGCAGTTATGACATCCTTGCCTCTTAGGCTGTCCACCTGAACCAAGAGTCATAAGACACAGAGTACAGGGGGGGGTCCCAGCTTGCTATCTTTATTTTCACAAACCACAGTACCCCCATGGGTCAAATGCATGTCTTGTAAGAGTGTCTTAATACTCTTCATGGAAGTGAGCAAAGCCTTGTGTGCCTTAAAGTGTAGGAATAGAAGCTGGTTCACCTTCAAAGCGTTTGAACATGCTGTGTAAGCTTCCTGGGGAGTTAACTGACAGCTGGTGATTAACTGTTGCCCTTTAATATAGAAGCAACCAGCAAACTTGGCCAGGGTTTCCTTGGGCTTAAAGGCAATGTGCATAAACACATCTTTCTTGACCTCCAGGATGAGATCTCCTCCAAACTCCTCAATAAGGAGGTGCTTCATATCCTCCCAAGTGAAAATGGAGGGGAGCTCAGGGACCACAACTTCCTGGCACGTAGGGTGAAGATAGGTAAGAATATGCTCTTTTTTAAGCTCCTCAGTAGCCCTACACATTGCAGTATCATAGATTGTTAAAAGGGCAGAAATGGTAGAGGTTTTAGGATCAAATATCTGCTTGAAGTTCAGCTTGTAGTTTGGGTCAATGGATGAGGAAGTGGATCGGCTGTTGTCACCTGGGTTGAGAACATTGATGTGAGTATTGCCCTCAAACTCAGATTCAGCAGCAGGTTGTCTAGCCCAGAGAAGCCAAAGGCTCTCTTCTAGGGTGTCTAGTATAGAGCTGTTCTGTCCACTGATATTCCAGGCAGTAGTGGCAGCAGCTTCAAATTCATTGATCTTGATCTGTTGTACTGCCAATGTGCCAGCAACCCCATTGATACAAGTAGCCAGGGAAGTTGTTTGAGCGGCCAGAGGGGTGACTTGGCCATTTAGTGTTCTGTTAAGCAAGAGATATTCTGCACCTTGCATTATAGAGCATCTTGCCAATCTGCAACATCATTAGTTACTGCCGCTAAATGATCCAAGGCAAGAGCACAGTTGACACAGGGTTGGCCTTCCAATCCAGGGCAATACCCATGATCAAGGTGGGTAGGAGCACCAGGGACCTCAGCCTCCCTTTTGCCATCAGAATCAGAGGACAATTCATCAGGGTCAGAGAGACATTGTCTCAAATACTCAATCTTGCCCCACAATGTAGCTACTTGGTCAGTTAGCAAGGCAATGCAAGGATCAGGGGTAGGTTTGACAGGCAGAGGGTTTGGGACAGAGGCTTGATGTCAAGTAGTGGCTTTGAGTTTGGCTATAGCTTCCCATACCTTAGATTCAAAGGCAGATGTGACATCAACCAAAGGAGCAGGTGGGGTCACTTCAATGGAGGCCACTCTATTGTTGACGTAGTTCTGAATCTGAATCAAATTGTTTCCTAGCGCAGCCTTATCCAAGCCATACTGTAAATGTAGATGTTGGCCCCAATTATTGACATGGGTCCTAACCAACTCAAGTTGTGAATTAGTATGTTCTCAAAATTGGTTAAAGTTGTTAACCAAGGTCCCAAAATCTTGATGATACTTTAGAAGAGTTGCTTTTATCTGCCCTTGCCACATAGCTTGGTGATCATCCAGTTTGCACAGTTGATCTTTGATATACCCAGGGAGCAAGGAGCAAAGAGAGTTCAGGGACAAGATTAAGTACTTCTGTGAAGCCAGAGAGTTGTGCTGGTTATCTGAAATACAAGCAAATAGACTATGGGACCATTCTTGATAGGTCATCTTTTGCGCCTGATTGTTGGAGACAGCGGTGGCTACAGCAGTCAAAAGCTGGTTCTGAGATCCTAGCACTAGTTGATGATGAACCAAGGCGGGTTGGGTAAATTAGTTAACTAACACACCAAGGGTCTCCATCAACTCCATCAATGCAGGATGAAGACAAAAGTCCAAGAAGAAGGAATAAAGATCTTTGGAAGTGTACCCAGGATGAAAAAGAGGGATAGTGTGCATTGCCACAGCGCCAGTGTGGAGGAGAGAACAGGCAGTGGCACGAGCTTACTCATAGTTGAGTGAGAAAGCTGGAAGGGGGCCCAAGAGGGCCTGGGGGACAACACCAATACCATGGGAGTTGCAGGAGCATTGTGATATCTTCTTTTAGAGGGGGACTAGAAACTTTAGGTTGCTTGGGTACTTCAGAAACAAAGGGGGAAGGACCATAGAATGCACGTGGGAACAGGATAGCCAAGGGACTTGCAGCCCCTGTAGTGAGCACCATTTTGTTGTGTTTGACTCCTGGGGACAACATCTAGAAGGACACGGCAGGAAAACTTTATAACAAAAGATTTGAGGTTTGAAGCTAGCCTTGGGTTAGCCTTCAGGGCAAAATTAAGGGAACATACCTTAATTTCCTGGAATACAAGATGGGAAATTCCTTTTGTCAAAAAGGAAAGGAAAAAGATTGAAGAATATTAAAGCCAACACAAATGTGGATAAACTTGTCTTTATTAGGAGAAATGACTCTACTTAAATAGTAGACAAGGGACAACAATCACTCATTAGGTAGACAAGGTAGTCAAGGGGGTCACATTGGGGTGAAGTCATACCAGAATCAGACAAGGGCAGGTACATTATTCCAGAATGGGTGGATATTGGATCAGACCCATTTACTAAAGGCGAGGAATTCCTGAAGTCAAAAGCAAAACCAACCAAAACTTTGTATATATCATTATTTGAAGGCCATATCAAAATAGCATCAATGGTGCAGTTTCTGACAACAAAGGTGACAGGAAGGCCCCCCTGCTATACTAGCATCTCTACCAGGCTAGTGTCCCAGGCCCAACCCCAAGTGCTATATCTTCCTTCTCCTATTGTGGACTAAGGAAACCCTGGTATATACCTGCCGCCTCTATTTTTCTGATGGAAAGAGTAAGGTTCAGACAGTCTTGTCTGTTCCCCCATAACTTATGTTATAGAATACCATTATTGCTATGAGTTATCTGTACTGTGGTATGTACTATAGATGCTCTACCCAATATCTTCACAGATATAGATTACTGTATTTCTAAGATAGTGTTGTACTACATTAAGTGCTATAACCTATCTGTTTTTCTTGCCAGAACACACCCTTCTGCCTCTATCCTCCACCCTCCTATCAGGTATATGAGACAGACCCCCTGTCTGCCTCCTCCCATAAGTGCTATTAGTTAGCACCCCATCTCTCACAGCTCACTAAGTCCTTCTGGTAAGGAATCCACTGAGTTGACCTTAGAGGCCCTGTAGAAAAGTACCCCAGCTGGCTCCTTGTGAAAGTACTCATCAGTTGGGTCATTGAATGGCCCATGCAGTTGATAGTATTGGTGGCCCCCAATCACAAGGCAGACTGTAAGGACAGCCAAGAAGAAAAGGTGGCTCATCCTCTAGTCCTGGGGAAGGGCAGACAAATCTAGTGTCTTTAACTTTTGGAAGTGTAAAAGTCTTGGTTGATTTATGGGATAACTGTGAGAGAGGGGGCTAAACTAACTAAGTTTGGTTCCCATCCTGGGGAAGGATCCACCAGGACACCATCCAGTGCAAAACTGGTATGGCTGCTCAAAGAGGCGTTCACAAAGAGGACACAGCAGATAGATGGGGGAAGTAAGAATCTAACCCCATCAAGATCACCCCACTAACAACCACAAAGCGCATTTGGATGTGGACTCTTGGATACCCAAGCCACCCTCCTGGACCTGAGCAACAGGGAACTCAAAGGGGGGGCATCAGGGGAGCCAAGTGTGGTGGCGTTGCAGGGGAAGTTTCAAGGGCAGAAAACTTGAGGTCATCATAAGTGAGGCTTCTCACAACGTTCTCACTAGTGGCAAGAATATCCTATGCCTGTCCGGGGAGGCCCTTAAACATATGCATGAAATGACTTGGGTTGCTTCCCACAAGGTGGAATTAATGAGACACACAACTCCAAAGATCTGGGGAAGTGGTCCAAATCATCACTAGGGCAGGGGCCAGGGTAAAAACCACAAATTTCAAAAATGAGGCCAACATTCAGATTCAGAAAAGGGGGGTGCACAAGCAAAACAAAATTTTCTATGGTGCAGATGACAGAACCAAAGAGAAAATAGGGATACAAACAAATAAGCACCCACAAGAAGTGCTCAAAGTCAATTAGACAATGATTGTTAGCTATACACTTTAAATTAAAGTAAGAGAGACTACTAAAAGTGTATAAGAGATGGAGAAGACAACAAAGCAAGCAAAAAGCAAAATCAGAATTAAAGTAAATATATATTAAGAATGAATACTAATTTTAAGGTTTGAGCTTAATTTTTGAAAGCAAGTGAGGTAAGCGGGTTTGTCAGTTTAACTTCAACTCTAGGAGCTCCAAAGACAGCACCAGGAACCAGGGATAGGCCAGTAAGGTAAGAAATAGTAAAGCTTATACTAACAAGCCAAGGAAACAAAGAGGACAACAAAAATGTCTAAAAAATTTCCAAGGTTAGGAGCTTGGGGGAAAGTAAACTTTATTTTGTAAAATGAGCAAGCAGGGGACCAAAAGTCCCCTGTCTTGCTTTAAGGGGCAGAATTTGGGTTTGAGTGGTCATCTGACCCCAGTTGGGGATCTGATTAGCCAGAATAGAATTTTTGCAAGGGAATTTCAGGAGGTTTGGATGGTTTCCCAATAATTTCCAGCTCCAGCTCTGATTGACTAACATCAATGGAGTGTTTAAATGCAGCATCTAATCCTGTTGGATTGGGATTTGTTAATTTGACAGGAGCGCAACCTAATTAATTACTCTGGATTTGTGTTAAATGTGGGTGAGTCCAAGCCAACAAATAATCTAAATTAATCAGGGATTTCTCCCAGGTGGGAACATAAATCTGATCATTTGTGGCTGCCACCTGAGAAGGGTACACCAAGACAAACCACTCGTCAATTGTGTGGGCTAAATTCCCAAGAGAATTAAGGGGTTTAGCTGAAATTTGAGCAGATTTCTTGGTGTGCCAAGGGAAGATAGTCATATTCAGGGCCAAAGAGGGAAGTGACTTTAAAATAACAATTGTGGGGTAATTCTCTCAATGATAGCACAAACTATCATCAAGTGATTGAGCTTTATTATATACTATCATTCTTGGTGAAGCATGAATAGTGAAAAACAATGAACAGGGAACCCCAAACACTTGGTGCTGTCTGGAATTCCCTTTTGGGATTGGAGGGGTTTTGCAAGAAATGAATTGTTAATATCTGACTTGCATTGGTTTGGTGTTTTTTCAGGAACTTTTGTGCACCCAAATTCTACTTCTGCAATTACTGCATTGGTTGATTTGCAGGGCAGCCTGTCAGCCTCATCCAAATTTGGTAGATACCAAATTTGGGCAGCACTTCCCCCTAAATTTGGGTTTGGGGACATTGCCTTTTTTGGTTTCCTAATTTGGCAGTTTCCCCATCTGGCCAGGTAGACAGTCCTGCTGTGGGAGGTGTGCTGCCTCCCGCGGCAGGCTGGCAGGGGCTGCGCGCAGGCTAGCTGGCAGGCAGTTGGCTGTGCGGTCTGCGGACAGCGTATAAAATCCAAATTTTAAAGAATTTGAATTTTTAAATTATTTTTCAACAATTTTTTTATTTTGTGGCAGTTTCCTCAATTAGGGGGAACTGCTGCCATTTTTTGTCTTGACCTGTAGGACTTATTGTGAGAAAAATGTTGTCTTGTAAAAGGTTGTTATCAGGAATATTCTTGACAGATATCAATCATGTTTGGATTGTTAGACCTCTGGGCCTCCCTTTCTGGGGACCTTCTTTGGCCAATATAGTCCAGGTCACCTTTAAAGCTGGTGAGGAAAGGGGTATACCCTGTACTGATCTGTTGAAGCACCTGCCAGTATTGTGCCTTAACTTTGTATGGCAGACCTGTGGTGGATTAGATACTGTAGCCCCCCATGGTGGTAGATGGGTCAGGGATACTTTAGCTATTGTGTCTACCACTGAACCTCTGGGTCTGCTTCAACCTTCAGCTCTCATGAGGGGAGTACTGTTGATGGCAATGTGTTGGATCTCTCTTCTAGGCACCTCCTGGATAATTGCTGGTGAGTCTTCTTCTCTGCCTGTATCCAGAAGCTCCAGCCTTCCAGGATTGAAGATGCCCCGTTTGCAAAGTAGCCATGATATATATTTTCCATCCTGCTGTAAATCTGGCCCAATGTTGTTGATAAACAGGTAATTTGGGGTCAGCTGTATGTTCCAGAGGCCAGCTGTAGGGCTGTGGGTTGGGTAAATGGACGTTGACGGTACCAGGTATAGCATATCCAAGCTGTCAGGGAATTATTTCCTGACTACCAGAATAATGATGGCATTAATGATATTTTTAATTCCAAAACTGGGGTATCACAACCCTCTAACCAAGAGCCCAAAGAAGAATCAACTATGGTCACCAATGGCCAGAACACAATTCAAACTCTGGACAACCTTATAACCACTAACGTTAATGTTAGTAAGAGTTTTAAAGACACTTTACCTATTTATAACAATTCTACTAACTTGACTTTTGTCTTTTGGTTTGAATTTAAAATGAGAAAGGTTAATAACAACACCCCAACGTCATCAACTGCTCAGACACTGATTGGCTGCTCCCAGAGCAGTTTTCTCATATAACCACCACAGCCACTTCAGCGGCTCTTGATACTCTTCCTAGTCTACAATATATGCAACTCTGCTCCCCCAGCCTTCTTATTACTATTCCTTGGGTTTTCAGCCACTGTTATCACCACTATTTCTTGTGCTTGGATCTGTTAACAAATCAGGTTGAAGAAAATATGCTTATATTCCTCTTAAAAGGATCCTGCCTTAAGAAACTTGGGTTTAATCCTCTTTTAGCCCTAAATGAACCTCCCCTCATATTTTATCCCACAAGCAGTATTTAAGCTAGCCCTTGATTATATTTTCCTGTGTTCCAACAATAGAAATTATCCTTCTACTTCAAGCTTGCTTACACTTATCTTTGAAATCATTTTTTGAAGCCATGAAGGGAAGCTATTTACTTCTCTGGTTTCTAGTTCATTTCCTATCTGTGGTATTGGCTCTGGAAAATCCAACCCCCACTACAGACTGGCATAACTCCTCACCTGATGAATCCCACCAGGAGGAGTCATTGGCTAATGATTGGCTCAAACATCCCTCAGGACACTGGGAAAGAAATTTTCATCATGGCCGCTCCACTACACCACCTCCACCAGCCAAAACTTTCTTGGTTAGACCCAATACATCCTTCTACCTATTGACGTACTTGGTAGGATATTACCTACTGGGAAGGTTCATTTCTATGATGGGAAGGTTTTCATACCTAGGAGACTTTGGTCACCTCACTATTGTTATGGTTCCTATTGGTTCAGTTATCACAGGGATTGGCTTAGGGGCCTTGGCTCACAAGATTGGGGACTTGTTCCCTCTTAAGTGGGTCCCTGACACAAGGGATCTAAATTTTGGGAGCAGGGGTGGCCTGTGATGTATCTGGCAGCTCCAGCAGCTACCCAGGGTTCCAACCCATGCCTGCTTTACTGACCTGGCCCCAGGGGACAGTTTGACCAAAGCCAACCCAAGGTTGGCTGAAAGATGTTTATTGGTGGTTGGCTTCAGATCCCGTCTGTTTTGTTAAAAGTTTGACTGACCCTGTCCTCATCCAGAAAGATTTCTCTTCAGGAATATGCTGCAACCAAGCCAGCTAAAGTCAAGTATTCAAGCAGGGATAACACCCATCCAGGAACCAGAGAGAAAGGGGATTTTGGGATGAGACTGCCTCTACTGAAAAAAGAGAGAGGATTGTACAGTGAGAAGCAAATGTTGGCCCACCCAGGGGTGGCACAAGCAACACCAGTACATATTGGAGTTGGCGTACCTGCACTGTATTAGTCAAGCTGGCAATTGGGGTTGGCAAATAGAGAGACAGCCTGCCGTAGTTGACCAACCAAGGGATGGGTTTCCAGATCTGGGCCGCATTACAGGTGAGGAGGGGTGGTGGGGATTTAACTGGGGATAGCAGCCCTCTTCAAAATACAGTACAGCAACCTGCAGCATATAAAAGTGCCACAGTGGAGAAGAAAGCTTTGGTCTGATCAGTTGCCAAGAGATCAGCAGCATAGATTGGTTAACACCCAATCCTGCAAATTTCAGGGACCCTTTTGGATGTAGGGGTAGGTTTCCTGGACTAAAGGGTGGCAAGGATGCTGAGGCTAATGATCAGGTCATTAAGGATCTTATCACCACATATTGGAATATTCAGACTATGAGGAAAGATGGTTAATGAGCAAGAAATATCAGACTATTGGTGTAGTCTGTTAGCATATCCCAGTACTTAAAAGCTTTGGGTACAGCTTAATGAGGAGGCCTCCTTGCAGGCGGTACTTACTTATTTTACAGGCACTGCCAACACTGGTGCTGTAAGCTGTTACTTTATCTTCTAGGGGGTTAGGGTCATAACCCAAGAAGTGAAGTATGAAGCATTTGAGGGCAGGGCAAGCATCCCCTGCTTGGACCCAATTCTCTGCCCAGCAACCCAATTTTGAATGGTTGGTAAATTTAGATCTATAACCTTGTTGGGCTGCTGATTGCAGGTGGCCAGCTTTCTGGAGCGCTTTTTTTACTTTTTTATGTCCAGAAAAGCCACCATGTCTTTGACACCAAAAGAAGAATAAGATTATAATATAAAATATCTTTATTTGATAAGAAGAGGTTATAAAGAGTCTTTTGTGGTATCAGGAGCTAGGGGGTGTTGCTATCATGCTGGCACAATTTTTGGTAAATGACCTGTGATGCATATACAGAAGCACACAGCCATGATGTCTCAAATGACATACTTGTCTTGATGTGTCCAGAATTTGGGCCCTAGATGGGCCCTCTTGGGTGACAGGTTTTTTCTCCTGGCTTAGAACCTTGTTAGGGGTTTTTCCTGAAGCTTTGAAATTGGCAAGTTAATCACCCATTTTGGTTTCAACACCTCTCCTCCCCCCTGCCTTTCCCCATTATTATTGATGACTATGAAGACCTGCAGAGCATCTGGAAAGATGTGATAAGAATGTTTCTGTGCATTTATGATGCAGCAGGGAGAATTGGTTGTGATGAAGCTGTTTAGTGCTGCTCTTGATGTCTTCTAAGCAGTAGGTATGATTATTCATGGCTGCAGATAACTTGAAGGGCCTAAAGAGCTGCAAATTGAATTTATACACAGATTTTTTAACTGTCATTATAGTGTTGTTTTTGCCTGAAAAAGATAACATAAAGAAAAAGAAAATCAAGATAAAGAATGCAAAACCCTTAAAATCCTTAGACAACCTCAACTTGGTAATCAATAAGAATGGGTTATAGCAGCTCCAACCATGAGTGATGGAATTAATTCACACCTATCATATTTATGCCTGGATATTTAGTTACTCATGCCCATGTGTTGCCATCATTTCCTGGTGCTTGGGGGTTATCTATCTGGTTTCCCAAAATCAATGAACCATGATGCTTTAACACAGCTGTTAAAGCCTCTAACTCAAAAGTGAAAATATTCCCCTGCAGCCAATCATCTTTAAGTTCATCTCCAGCAGAGTTATGCCCTCCCCACTTCCACTATGAAAACTTGCAATTTTGATATCTCTTCCTACCAAACTTTAAAACTATTTCCCCATCTGGAGTAAAGCAACCTTGGGTTCAAAAGCTTCCTTTTTCCATGTAGTGGCAGCCACCATCATGTCCTTGCTACAGAAGGCTTTCATCTGTAACATCCAGGGGATTTATCTCTTATTACATAATCATTTCTTTCTGGTTGCTCATCTAATATGCTGCTTGCCGCTTTGTTCATCATTTTGGTGCTTCCACCTATTCCCCTCTTTCATGGATCTGTAGGCCTAAAGCTTCCATGTATCTTTTTTATCTGCTCTTATTTTAGTGTGGGCAGTTCATCCTAATAGCTTTTATGTGAATGCAGATCTTATCTACAAAAATCTAACATCAACATTGTAGTATGTATTGAAGTTTTTGTGAATGCCGCCATTCACCATGTTTTGATTTTGCCTTTGATGGGTTATTTTGAGGACAAATATCTCTCTTTTGCTTTTGTCCCTCAAAATGAGTCTATGTCTAAGCTTGGAAATAAAATTGTTTTGTTTCCTGATTCTGTGCAACTTACTTTCCCCACTCATGCTTGTGGCAAGTGATCCTACTGTCCATGTACTGTTTTGCGGTAAAGCTACACAGTATATATTCCTAATTTTTATACCCAATAAAATTTAAGTTCTATTCACATTTTTGTATTTGTGTCTTCAAGTACTTTGGCACCTCTCTCTATCCACAACTAGTAGAGATTATTCATTCAGGATCACAAGGTAATCACATAGCCTTTCCTGTCATCTAACCAAGACTTAGTACAAATCCAATCCTAAGGTTAGGATTCCCTGTTGTGTATCTGAGACACGCCTCAGAACAGAACAAAAATGGTGCTTGCTACAGGGGCTGTAAGCACCTTGGTTATCCCTTTTTCATCCACGTTTTCAGGTCCTTTGCCTCCTTTTATACAAGAGCCAACTTCACCTGAAATTACCGGTCCTCCTATCAAAGAAGACATCACAGACCCACCTATTGTCCCTACTGTGCTGAACCTTAGGAATGATCCCCATCTAGTTGCTTACCCCATGGGTACCCCTGACTTAGAACAAGTCATGGCAGTAGCCCTTGGGATAGCCTGTGACGGAGCCATTCCTTGCCTCTAACTACAGTTCAGTTGAGCAAAATCTACAAAATGATTGTGGCTCCTCAATTTCCACAACATCTCCTCTCAGTGGCTGGCTCCATTGAGCATCTATTGTCTTCCTTTGTACAACCCACCTTAGTCCACCACCAGATGGTGTTAGGGCTCTACATTCAGGAGATTTCTTCTCTACAAGAAGCTGTCACTCATCACTGGGATTAATTTGCTGCCTATCAACAGTGGATTTACTCCCTGTTTTCTTTGGTATCAGACAATCAGTGCAAATCTGTCACCTCCCAGACCCGTTTGGTTAATTTCATTGAGCAAATGTGCCAGTATATCCCTGAATACGCTAGGGAGCATCTACATGAGTTTCACCAGTTGGAACAGCCCTGAAAAACCCAAGTAGATTCCATCTTGAACACCTATCTCACCAATTTCAAACAACTTGTACAGCAGCTCAATGCATTAAGTGCTTATTCCTTTGAGAAACTGCAACAGGTAGCTGACCTTGCTGCTAAAGGTATTTGTGAGCTCAGTGAGGAATTTGATCAAGAGAGGGTTGTCACTACTGCTGCTATTGCCAAGCTCCAGACTCAAGTGCATGAATTATCTATGCCCAAGCCATATGCTCCACCTTCTCCCCCATCTGAAAATTTGGTGGATAGAGAGCAAAGACTATGGGATGCCATTTGAGAGCTGTGAGCATCTACCTGCAGTCAAGGTCGCCCTACTGAAGCCCCTTAGCCTGATCCTCAGGTGCTTGCTTTGACAGCTTAAGTTGCTGAGCTACAACAAAAACTTGCTGCCCTACGCAAAATGGTGGCAACTGCTTCTAGTTCTGTTGGAGTTGTTGATGAAGATTGCTGCTGCCCTGGCCTATCAGGAGCCCCTCACATCCAATGTGCTAGAGAGTTGATTGCTCTAGCTAATGAAGTGGATCATTTGAAACAAGACCACACCAAGCTAGTCAGGGACATGCAAGAAATGAGTGAATTGATTGACTCAGTAAATGACAGGTTCACCCCTTGCCTCTCAGTGGGGCCTTCCCTCACTTCTTGATTGGCTGAGCTCTCCACGGTAGTAATAACCCAAGGCCAACACCTTGATGTTACTGAGCAACAGACCACTCTAGCTAATAATACGGGTGCCCACACTGCTGAGACCCTGACTACTCTTGAAGAAAGTGTTTGTCAGCTGTGGGTCCAACATCCCCCCTCTGAATCTGAAGCAGAATTCTCCCTGCACATAAATGTACTTGATAGCAACAATGGTGGTCCAACTCCAGAAGCACACTTCAAGCTTACCTTTAAGCAAGTCTTTGACCCCAAAACCTCAACCATTGCAGCTTTCCTAACTATCTATGAAACTGCCATGAGAAGAGCATCAGATGAGGTTAAGAAGGAACACATTTTAACCTGTTTACACCCAACCTGCCAATAAGTGGTAGTGCCTGAGATGCCAACCATCAAGACTTGGAAAGATATGAAGCAGCTTCTAATTGACTTTTTTGGTGGTGACCTTAGTTTGGAAGTGAAGAAAGATGCCTTCATGCACATTTATTTCAAACCTAAGGAGACTCTAGATGAATTTGCAGATAGACTCTACATGGAAGGACAGCAACTGATAACAAGCAGACAATTAACAGCCCATGAAGCTTACATGGCTTGCGCTCAAGTCATCAAGGTTAACCAGATTCTGTGCCTCCATTTCAAAACCCATAAGGCCATGCTTTCCTCCATTAAAAGCATAAAGACACTGTTGCAGGATATGCACTTTACCCATTCTGGGGAAGTTGTGCAGGAGAATTGTGCCACCTCTAACTCTGGTTTGTCTTCCTGTGGCCCTCAAATCCTTACAATGAACTTGCGAAATCCTCTTAGACATCAAGATTTCCACAGCTGTGGCCAGATAGATCACCATTCCTGAGTCTTCACCAATCCTCAAGTTGAAGAGGCTGATCCCAAAGAGCAGGCAGGAAAAGAATAGTCAACCTAGAGGCGGAGGCACTCTTGGTTGACAATTCTTCCCAGTCTCCTTTGATCCACCCTCCATAATCAATTCCAAGCCTGCTGATACCAAGGCTCCTCCCATCCTGCTGTTGTTTCACAATATCTCTTACAACTCTGACTTGGATGATTCTGATGTTGATGACCCTGACGCTTACAGGTATTCAGTTCTTGCTGTCCCCAAAACCATTGTGGTTCCCTATAAGTTACGCTCTGGGAAGACTACAACAACTACCAAGCCTTTTCCTGAAGCCAAAGAAGTTGTCTCTTGCCCATACCTCACTCAAGCAAAGAGGTCTCCTGTGCTAGTAGAGTCATTTAAAGAGGCCACTGAAGTTTCTGACACTGTATTCAAGAATGTTTCAGTTTTGCTTCCTCTTCAAACTGTCTATAAGGAGTTTCCAGGCTTGAGATGCATGACTGAGAAGTGGGACAAAGATCTAGCAGAAGCTCAAGACATCCTGACTGTCCTTCCACCCTTTGGCTGTACTACCACGTTCATGGAAACATCCTTCCAGAAGGTGGAAATCAAGGCCGTCTTGGATACTGGATCTCCTGTTAATGTTGTCTCCTTGAAGCTTGTCAAGAAGCTCAATCTTGTCCCCAACCTTAACTATCATCAGCCATATGGTACAGCTGGGCTATCCATAACTTGCGTCATAGGGGCATATTCTTCTCTCCCCATGCAGTTTGGCAAGCTTCTTTTAGCCGCACCTGCCATTGTCTTGGAGAATGAGAGCTACAATCTCCTAGTTGCTACCCAATTCCTTAGGGAATATAATGTGATAATCAACTTGAAGGATGGTTACCTATCTATCTTGGGGTACAAAGTCCCTCTGATCTTTGAGGAGCCAGTTAAAGTTCCCAGGAAGCACCTCAAGATGTGTGCTTTAGAATATCTGACTGGTGTTTTCACTCTAAAATACCAAACTCACTCCTCCAACATGAAGTGTCCGCCTATGGCTTGCCCTACATCTGAGGGGATCCCTCTCCTAACTACTTCCACTATAATCATTCCCCCTGGCTCTCAAGCCATCTTGGACTCCCAAATATCATATGAGTTACCTGAGTGCATGTTCCTAGAGTTATACTCTCCTCCCTTGCTAGGCTGCAACAAACCCTACCTCTGCACAGGGATCTTGGATGTCTCCCATAAGGACCCTGTTCAATTGTTGGTAGCCAACCTGACTGCTCTCCCCATGACCATGTCTAGGGGGCATATTGTCAGATATGGAAAGTTGTTGAGCGCTCCTGATGTCCTGTCTCTTCATCCCTTTGGCATGTTTCAAGATTTTAACCTACCTGAGGATGAGCCCCAAGTCCTATCCTTGTTTATTGTGCAAGACTTTCCACAGCTGTCCCCAGTTCAACATAAAGAGATGCTAGACTTGCTAGACCAATTTTATGACATCTTTGCTAAGGACAGTAACAACTATGGATTAGCCAAAGGCGTTATTCATCAGATTGACACTGGTGATGCTCCCCCCTTCTGTGCTAAACCATATTGCCGCAGCCGCGTGGAGGACGCCCAGGTATCTAAAGAGCTCAAACAACTGTTGGACACTGGGCTGCTGGAACCTTCCCAAAGTCCTTGGGCATCCCTGCTACTCATCCTAAAGAAGATGGAGGTCATAATATTGTGATGGACTATTGACTATTGAACTATTTAACCAAGAAGGATTCCTATCCCCTGCCATGTATTGATGATGCTCTCTGCCGTATTGGAGGCTCTAAGTTCTTCTCTGTAATGGATACTTGCATCGGGATACTGGCAAGTTGACATTTTTCCTGAGGATCAACAAAAGGCCGCACTTATCACTTCCAAATGACTGTTTGAGCCTACACATATGCCACAAGGACTCTGCAATGCCCCAGCTACCTTCCAGCGGGCCATGGACTCCATACTCTGTGTTTTGAAGTTCTCATGTGTCCTAGTGTACTTAGATGATATAACTGTCTTCAGTTCTACCTTTACAGATCATCTGACTCACCTCAAGGAAGTGTTCATAAATATTTGAGAGGCTTACCTTAAGTTAAAACCATCTAAGTGTGCCTTCTTCAAGGAATGTCTTGAATTCTTGGGCCATAGAGTAACCCAGACTGGGATTTGTCCTATGACCAAGAAGGTTAAAGCTATTGAAAAGATGCTTCCACCCACCAACCTACGAGAAGCTCAGGTCTTTCTGGGTATGATGGGGTATTACAGACAGTTTATCTGATTTTGCCTGCACTAGCAAACCTTTGGTCCAGATGTTATGTAATGTCCCTTTTGAATGGACTGCTAGCCAACAGCAAGCCTTTGAGACCCTCAAACAGAAACTCAAAGCGGCTCCCATCCTTATATATCCTGATTACAATAAGGAATTCTACCTATATACTGATGCTAGTGACCTGGCTATTGGGGCTATCTTGGCTCAGCTGGATGATGAAGGTGTGGATCACCCTGTAGCCTATACCTCTTGTGTCCTGAATAAGCATAAGAAAAATATCAGTGTCACAGAGAAAGAGTGTCTTGCTGTGTTGCATGCAGTCAAAAAGTTCTGCCATTACGTGTATGGCACCCATTTCACTGTGGTCACTGACCACGCCTTGCTTAAGTGGTTACAACAGCTTAAGGAACCAGAAGAACAACTAGCTAGATGGGCTCTCTTCCTGCAAGGTTATGACTTCACTGTACTATATTGTCCCAGGATTCAACACCAGAACTGTCAGGGATTCTTTCCCTGACTACTTAAATTTTATGGACAACCTTTGCAAAAACAATTATCCAAACCAATACCAGAACCAATGCTTTAAGGACACCCAGTTACAAACACAACACAACATATTTAACAACTATATTTGGTCTTTGAAAACCTTTGGGAACCAGATTTGAACCCAAGACGCTGCTAAAGAATGGATTGTTAATATCAGATTATCACAAAACTTTGGTTTACCTTTTTATTACCCTTTCAATTCAATTGGCTTTTGTTTTCAAAATGCCTTTCAAATTTGAAAGTGTTAATATTAAGTTTGCAAACATCACTTACGGCCTTGATTCTGATTGGCTGATTCCAACATTCCAACCAATCTGTGACCTGCTCTATCTGCCTTTAGGTCTAGTTCTGTACCTTCCAATAATTGATCTTCTGCTATCATACCGCTTAATTAGCACAACCATTGTAAGATCTTTCTGGATCCTCTTATTTCACCAGGCCAGTGTTAAAATGATTAAGGAATTGTTTAAATTACACTTAAAAACAGGTGAATTTAAAATGATTAACTAGGTAAATCCTCTCATTTCCCAAACTCTGCTCAAATGCTTAGCCTTATTTTCAAGCTATATAAGCTCTAAACCTTTCTTCTATTCAAATTTTCCAACAATAAAGATTATTCCACTCCTTGCCACTCCTCCATTTTCTGATAAAACACCTTTTTGAAGCCATGAGAGGAATTCTATTCCTATCCTGGTTTCTAGTTTACTTCTTGCCAGTGGTGTCAGCCTTGGAAAATCCAACTCCTACCACCAACTGGTATAACTCCTCCCCAGATGACGGCCATCAGAAGGAATCCCTTGCCCATGGATGGTTCAAATATCCTTCTGGACACTGGGGTTGTAAATTCCATTATGGCTGTTTGTTCACTACTCCTCCTCCTGAACCTACTCTGGTTAGACCTTACGCCTCCTTTTACCTCTTGACGTATTTGGTGGGTTACTATCTACTTGGTCATTTCAGTTCTATGTTTGGAAGATTTGCTTACCTAGGACACCTTGGACATCTTGCAATGGTCATGGTTCCTATTGGCTCAGTAAAAGCAGGTTTGAATGTAGGGGCTTTAGCCCATAAGCTAGGGAGCTTATTCCCTGCCAAATGGGTCCCTGACAAGAACGCTGATGGCTTATCCATAATGCCCATCCTTGCTCTACACCCTGCTGAGGCTGATTGACTGTATGAACTAATTGGATATCCTTCTTCTTGGGAAAGCAAGACAGAAGAAGTCTGATTAGCCCTGTCCAAACTATCAGAGGATACACTTATTTGGGACAATCAGCTCTTCAAGAAAGTACAAGACCAGTACCTGCCTTATGTACAACCTAGTCTTTTCCTTTCATTGGTGCTTCAAGTCCATAAAGAGACTGGGCATGGGGGCATAGCCAAGACCTTTGACTGGCTCCAGAAAAATATTTCTGGGAAACCCTCTGTCTGCTGATTCCAGACATCATAGCTAGTTGCCACAACTGCCAGCTCCAGAGACTTTGATCTGCCTCTCACAAGTTCAAGCTAGTTCCCCCTCAACATGCCTTTCATACTGTTAGAATTGATGCTTTAGGGCCTCCCCCTGCTCCTTCTCTGGTTGCCGCTTCATCCTAATTGCTGTTGACCACTTCAGCAAGTGGGTAGAAGCTCGCCCTACTAAGTATATCACCGCTAAGACAACTGCTACCTTCCTGTTGCAAGATATTTTCTACTGCCATAGCTGCCCTCAAGTGTTGCTATCTGACAATGGGACTAACTTAAACGCCAAGTTGGTAACCTCTGTCATTGAAGCCTTGGGGTCTCACCAGTCTTTCTCTTCCCCCTATAACCCTTCTACCAAAGGGGCAGTTGGGTGTGCAAATTTGACGCTGGTTTCTATCATGAGGAAACTCACTTACTCTGACGCTGCAAACTGGGATCTATACTTACCCACTGCTCTCTTTTCTTATTGCCTTAGCAAACATTGCATCCCCAGGTATTCCACCTTTGCTATGCTGTATAGGCGTGAGGCCACCACTCTGTCACTCTTGGGGGACCCCCTACTCTCCTCTGATAAGGCCATGAATCCTGACAACCATATCAAAGATCTAGTCAACCACATAATTGATATACAAGCCACTGCTTATACCTCTGTGTATAAGATCAAGATGCTTGAGCTCTCTCCTGACAATGCTGGCCAATGTTCCTTGCCTGAGTTCAACATTGGGGACCACGTTCTTGTCAGGGACCCACTTGGCAGGGAACAAATTCCCTAGCTGGTGGGCCAAAGCCCCTAAGTTTAAACCTGCTATTACTGAGCCAATAGGAACCGTGACCATTGTGAGGTGTCCTAGGTGTCCCAGGTAAGCAAATCTTCCAAACATAGAACTGAACCAACCGAGTATATAGTAACCCACCATGTACGTCAAGAGGTAAAAGGAGGCGTAAGGTCTAACCAGAGCAGATTTGGTAGGAGGTGGAGTAAACAAACAACCATATTGGAATTTACGTCCCCAGTGGCCAGAGGGGTATTTGAACCATCTGTGGGCAAGGGATTCCTTTTGATGGGCGTCATCTGAAGAAGAGTTGTACCAGTCAGTTGTAGGTGTTGGGTTTTCCAAGGTTGATACCACTGGCAAGAAGGAAGCTAGAAACTAGAACAGGAATAGAATTCCTCTCATGGCTTCAAAAATATGTTATCAGAAGATGAAGGAGTAGCAGGTGTAGGATAAAATTTTTATTGTTGGAACAAAGAGAAATAATGAGAATAGCTCACTTAAATACCCTCCAAATGAAGGCTGGGACATTTAAGTGGTATTTTAGAGAATAAGAGGGATTTTCATGGGCTTGTGATCAAAGTAATACCTTTTTCAAACAATGATGAAATTAGAGCTTAATAATTTGCATAGTTAAAAGGTTGAAACAGTGGATTCAAGGATAAGCCATAGTGCTGTACATAATTAAGAGGAGTGTGGCAAGGTAATCACTTAAAACTAAGTACAGAGCTTTGATCAAATATAGGCTCTTTTGATTCCAGGGCGGCAAGGAAGACAGCTGCAGCCAATCAAGACATGAGCGGTAAGTGACATTGTTAAGTGTGTTAATAAACTTTTCAAAAATCAATTCAAAAGCCAGAGCAAAAGTCAAATGAATAGGATACACATATAAAGGTAAACTAAGTTGAATAGTTAATTCCATATTAACGCTGGGTCCTTCTTTAGGGTTCTGAGTTTGATTACTGTTGAACTCCTTGTCCAAATACAAACTGGCCCCAAATTTCTTGTTGTTGTGTTGGTTTGAGGAATTGTTTTTGCAAAGGTTGTCAATAAGATTCATGTATTTAGGGAAAGAATCCCTGACAGTTTTTTACTATCAGCATAGATTAGGAGGACTCACTCATAAACTAGACTTGTTGTGGATTGGGTCCTTGGAAGTGACCTTCAAGCAATAATCAGAGTATACCGTGAAACTCCTCTCTAGTGGTTGTCTGTTTGCCTGAGTACATGTCAAGTTCCTCTGCAATTACTACCCCCCTAAGGCCAATCTAGATGGGGGCAATGTTGTTAATGCTGCCATTTACCATGTTTCAATTTTGCCTTTGATGAGTTATTTTGAGGACAAATCTCTCTCTTTTGCTTTTACCCTTTGAAATAAGTCTGGCTCCAAACTGGGAAATACAATTGTTTGGTTTCCTGATTCTGTGCAACTCACTTGCCCCACTCATCCTTATGGTGAGTGATCCTACTGCCCATATACTGCTTTGTGGTAAAGCTACAAAGTATATATTCCCAATTTTTATACCCAATAAAATTTAAGTTCTATTCACATTTTTGTACTTGTGTCTTCAAGTACTTTGGCGCCTCTCTCTAGCCACAACTAGTAGAGATTATTCATTCAGGGCCACAAGGTAATCACATAGCCTTCCCTGCCATCTAACCAAGACTTAGTACAAATCCAATCCTAAGGTTAGGATTCCCCGTTGTGTATCTATGCCGTGCCTCAGAACACAACAGAGGTGCTTGGTAGCCCCCTGAACTTGTGCTTATTCTGCTTTCCAAGCCTTGGCACATCATTTTGAGAGGGAAGATGTGACAACAAGGAGGGGTTTGACGGGGCTGTTGAGGTTGGCTTGCCTTGAGGGATTACTGACATATTCTATTGTATGCCAAACACTAGGGTAATGGGGCTAAACCCAGTACCATAGTCAATTCTGCCTTCCAGGATGAGGAGGTCAGTGAAAGTTTTCTATCATGCCATGTTGAGATGTTCTGGATACAGTAGTTTTCAAACCTGTTGAGATAAACATATATTAGTTAGTTTAAATCATATGAACTCAGTCTAAAAACAAAATAAAAATAAGGAATTTATATTAAGTTACAATAGATTAAGATCCACTTTGATTTTGTTTTTAGACTTAGTTCATGTGTTCTAAACTGACTGAATATGTTTATCTCAACAGGTTTGAAAACTACTGTATACTTTTACACATTCATTTATTGCCTTTAAATATATTCAGTTGTTACCTTAGAACTAAAAGGTAAAGACTCCAGGGATAAAGGCTGGTATTAATCCATGTTTAGGCCTACAAACATACTCTTAAAAGCTAGCACTCCAGATGTTAACCTCCAAGACGTCCATAAGGCCAAAAATACAACAAACCCCTTGTTTTTATGGAATTCTATTCCTTCTGCAAAGGAAAAACCTCCAGGAGGTTCTATTTGTTCCATTAATAAAAAGATATTACAAATTGTGTAAGGTCTGAAGGCTTGGGGTAGATTATTATAAACTAAGGCCTTTAAACCAAGAATATTTATATTTGTTAAGTATAAAAAGCTATGCAAGGTTTACAACAATAACTGAACTAAGGCTTCTAAAAGCTTATATGAAGTGAATTAGGGACTAAGGCATTTTTTAAACCTAAGAAAACAAAATAAAGACTGGTCTTAATGGCTGAAGATTTAGTTAAAAATTCAATCTCTAAGTATGGGAAGTGATCAGCACTAGCTGGGGGATTGAAACTGTCAACAATTAAAGTGTCAGTAACACTATAAAAATTGCCTAACTGATGGAAGATGTAGTTAAATGGAATCATAAAAATAAGCTAGGAAAGATACAAAAATAAAATTCAAAGAGAAAAAACATGCCACAAAACCTAACAAGTACCTTTTTGGGGTGCAAGGCAAACAATCTCAACTTATTGTTGAGACTGGAGAACCAACCCTTTTATTCTGTTTGGATGTGAGGTGCAAATTTGAGGTAAAAAGCTCTAACCAAGATTGGTTAGGAGCCATAATTAATCAAATAGGCTTTGGTAATTTTGAATGGCAAGTTAGCTTAAAAAAGTTAGTTAAGAACCAAGGAAGCCAGAAGGAGGTGAATGACAGTTGCGGCAATGCTCAGGTGTTGTTAGAGCAAGCAAAAAGATATAAAAACCAAATCTGAAGGCCTGGGACACGCAAGCAGGCGTAAAGCAAAAGGTAAGGTATTTGGAGGTGAAATTACTAACTTGAGTGTATAGATCCAGAGTTCAAATCTTGTATCAAGAAGATAAGGTGGTTTCAAAAAGATTTCTTAACTGTTAAGTTATTAAAAAGGCTAGGGAACCAATTTAAAAAACCAAAATAGATGGTAAAGGCAGGAAAAAGAAAGTGTAGTGAAAGTTGTGAGGAATAAATAACCATGAACCAAGTTTAGAGAATTAGCCCAAAATAAAGGTGACTAAAAGACTAGCAGCTAAAAAGAAAGGTGAATCTTGACAAATTGGAAGTGCATTTTTGAATTCAGAAGACAAAATAACTTCAATTAAGCAACTGTTAATTGAAAGCAGCTCAAAAATGTGTTCAAAATGGTTTAAGAAATGTGCTTTTGCTACACAGAGCAAAAGTGACTGCAGATTTTTAAATTACATTATAAATCCTACTTCAAAACTGAGTTTCCAGTGCTTAATCAAAATTGACAGCAATAAAAATAACATTAAATTAAGTAATAATGACTCCAAACACATCCAATTATCAAAAGCAACCAGTCAGAACCAAACAAGATGCACCACATAATTCAATAAGCAGCCAGGGGCTCCAAAGGACCAATCAGATCTATAAATTTAACCAAGATAAAGAACTAATCCTCATCCAAGCCCAGAAATCATCCCAGACCAAATCAAGACACCAAATTGTAGGCCACATATCAGAAACAACCTTAATTCTTCTTGCATTGCAGGATGAAGCCTGCTGCAGTCCTGCAAGACAATACTTTCTCAACAACTCCTGCAGAATTCTTTGGTAACCACCTTACCCTCCATCTTCACTAAGTATTTAAGCTGAACTTTCCCTCGTGAGAAAATTGCTCCAACAATATCATTCCTAAAAACAATCTCCAATAAAGTCTATATTTTCAAGCCTCTAACTGATTAGTAGATAATTGGGTCCATTCCCAACAACATGAAACCCCTCCTCCTTGTGTGGGGTTTCTGAGTGTTAATAGGGTACAGCCAGGCAAATGTGAACTTTGAAACTCCAGAACCAACTCCCGCTGATAAATCTGAAGACTTCATTTGGTATTGTTTTGGTCCACACCACTGTCATGCTCCTTATGTTGAAACTGCTTGCTTCCCTCCCAGTATTCATCCCAAGGCCCTTTGGTTTATCTTGGGATACACCAGCATATAATATTTTTTAAATCACTTTACACTCTTCTTAGGAAGATTTTGATTATTAAGACATCTACTCCATATGTTAATGATAGGAATTCCAGTAGGCTCTACTCTATTCAAGTCTACCTTGAGAGCTCTTCTCTATTCAATTGGAGAAAAGCTTCCTAATGAGTGGATCCCTGATGTTGTTAAAGTCATGTAAATAATCTTTGAATGAAAATTAAATTGATTTAGATATAATCCCCACACTAACTTCAAGACCATCAAGAAAAAATTAAACTGTAACTTTAATCCAATTAATCTTCAAAATGGGGGGATGTGATGGGCAACCAGAATTGCCCCAGATACTATCAGAAGAAAACACAAGTGAGAAACACAAAAAAATGATTACTTGGCAAGAGATATAAAGCTACATGGGTCTTCATAAAAGCTTTACAAAGACAGGATAAAATCAGGTGAGAGTAGAAAGTATCAGGAGTGGCTCAAAGACCTACGTACTTGACCATTAAAACAGATTTCTTAAGGTGAGAATAGTCTTTTTTGCAGGTAGGTAATAATATCTGAAAAAAAGTTTCAGTTTGGGGAGGGGAGAAGTTTAAGATGAAAGAACTAAATTTTCACTCACTTCTGATTGGCTAGGGGCATTTATTTTCTCTTTTTTGCTGCTTTTTTATCAAGCTTGTCTATGATGTCATAACTTGTGCCCTCCAGAGAACCAGCCAGTCAATTGCAATCACATAAGGGGTGAAAAATATCAATTTTGAAGCCATGGAATTTTCTGGGCAGAATATCACTGGCTCAAGATAGTTTCTAACTGGGGCAGCCAACACTAATCTCTGTCAATTACTAAATTCAAGCTGTCAGCATCCTTCAAAGACCTGGCAACTTTTTATTTCCCTTGGTGTCTTTTCATAGGGTAACCAATTCCAGACAAATATTTCACTACTGTGATACCCCCTCATGAATCAAACCTGGTGAATGTCACTAGGCAGAGGTAGTGATGATTAATTGGGTGCCAGTGCTTTATTTTCTACTTTTAATATAAAAATAAACTTACTTGGTTTCAAATATAATTTTAGAGTTAGTGTGAGGCCCAAATAGGGTCTTGTAAGCTATGCCAATGCCCTGAAATATATTTCAGGAAAAATTAAAAATTTATAAAGAATTATTGGTCCCTGGTTAGGACACTTAATTCCTGAGCCAAAAATACAATTAATAATAGCCAAATAAAATCAGATCAAGCCACTGAACCATGCCAAATCTTGACAATGCCTGTCCAGAAAGACAACATGAGTGAAATATCACTCCAAGCCAATGCACCTAGATCCCTCAAAACTTAATGATAAAGACAATTAAGATAATTAACCCAAGGGCCAAATATATGTTCCTGAACCTAGAGACAAACAACTTTATTCTGCAAATAAGATACCAGAACACATGTGTTTTAAACATGCCACCCAGATAACAGAATAACATCAAAAAGGACCAAAGATTTCAGGAGCACTACTTAAGCTGACTGAGCTCAGATGAATCAGTATCATCATCTTAGCTAAGTAAAGAAATTGTTATGAACCTTTGGCTCTCAAAATTTTTATATTGTTTTATTTTTGATCTTATAAACTTTCAACTACTGTAAATTCAGAACCTAAACGTAAAAATGCGGGATTGTCAAATCCTTGGTCCAAATTTTGAATCACTTTTGCGGGATAGCCTTTTTTTAATTAAATCAAATTCTTTGTATTTTTATTTGAATTTTTAAAAATGCAGGAACTCATAGACACTTTTCAAAGTTCAAGTTGAACTGCATATCTCTAATGGACGAAATGAATTAACTGGAATCAGTTTTGAAGCATTCAAATCCATCAACCATTTTCATTAAGTTTACTATGTTTTTTGAAATTGCAGGATTGTCAAATCCAAGAACCAAATTTCAAATAACTTTTGAATGCCACTAGTAAACTCAGATATTAATTTCAGGAACTGGAATCCAAATTGAATGTAAAGTAAGAAACTAGGAAAAATCAACCCAAATCAAGAAGCTCCACTCTGGATAAAATCAAATGGAAAATACAATCTCAACAACCATGTTTAGACATAAAATTAAGTGAAATGTAAAATTGTTTAAACTGGAAATGATGCAATATTCTGAACTCTAAATCACTAATATAGTGACCATAAACCCATATAATGATTTATGAGCTACTCTCCTGATGACACAGAAATTTTTAAAAGTTTTTTGGCCCCTGGCGTAGCCAAGGGGCCAAAAAAACTTCTTTTCAAGGAAGAAAGGAGAGGAAAAGATAAACCATCAGTTTACTGCACTATGTATTCATGTACTGCTATTAAGGATACTTGATTACAGTAGATTTCAGAAAATACTAATAATAAAATAGAATTATATATTACAATCTGTTTTTACCATGTTGCCTTTTCCTTGGTATGTTGATAGTTCATTTGCTGTTGATAAGGTATTTGCATTTAATTGGATGGTTTCACTTCCAGTTGCTTTAGCAATAGGAAATCAAGCCGCCTCCGCAACCACAGTTGATCTTGGGAAGGCAGCTTGATTTCCTATTGCCAAGGCAACTGGAGGTGAAACCATCCAATTAAATGCAAACACCTTATCAACAGCAAATGAACTATCAACATACCAAGGAAAAGGCAACATGGTAAAAACAGATTGTAATATATAATTCTATTTTATTATTAGTATTTTTTAAAATCTACTGTAATCAAGCATCTAAATTTTAGCCGTCCTAAAATGGAATAGGGTGATTTTTGAGAATGCCTATGATTCCTAAAAGAATTAGCACAAATCCACTCTATATCCTTTGATATCCTTTTTGAGATGCCCATAAATTATGTTTATTTCAAATTCATCTCATTTTTGATTTGAAATCTGGTTCTTGGATTTGACAATCCCGCAATTTCAGATTTGTTAAGTTTTCCATGATGTCTATGATTTGTTTGAAATACAGGAAATCTCAAATTGTACATAAGAATCCCATATTTCTGATTCATGTATCCCACATTTTTTGCTGAGTTTTATCTTTTGTTAGTTGAGTTATCTACTCAAGATATTTGAAATTTGCCAATTTAAATAAATCAAAAAAGTCAAATTAAATGGTTGATTTTATTAAATATTTTATTTTTTACTCAGCTGAGTTGCCCGCAAAAGTGATTTGAAATTTGGACCAATGGTTTAACAATCCTGCATTTTTACGTTTAGGTTCTGAATTTACAGTATCTATCAACCAGCCTACTCTTGGAAAAGACTTCAATTCTTCCCAAGATATCAAAAGAAATCCCCAGACTACTACTACCCGCCTGGAGTGCTCTTTGGCTCTGTTCACTTTATGAAGTACCCTCTAAATCTCAACCACAAACAGTCAAGACTTGAATACCTTTTCTAATATATACATCCTAAAAGCACAGAGGAGCCTTACTGTTGTGAATCACAATATTAATACTTTTTTGATGCCATCTTTGTAGGAGTCACATTTTGAGTATGAAGTTTAATTCCCAAGAGTGGTGGGTATAATCTGTAACAAGTAAGGCAGGAGGTTGGTGAACTGAAAACCTTTTAAGGCCTTGATGATGGGGTATATGGTCATCATCCAGCAAACAATCTTGACAGGGGTGTTGTAGCAGCCAAAGCTGCCGGCAAAGTACATCAAGATGTAGTAAGTAGAGGTATAAAAGGCAACAGACATGGTGAAGTGAGGTGAAACCAGGGGAGACCAGGATCTGTTGTACAAAGAATTGAGTTGTGCTGGTTTTTCATAGTAGCTTTGCCCAAGCCCTTCTGGTGATGTCCCAAAGGTGGCAGGACCAGGTTGGTAACCTCCAATCCCAAGGCAAGCTGTGAGCACAGCTGTGAAGATAAGATGGTTTGTCTTCACTTGGTTGGGGATTTGGATCTGGCTAAGAGTAATCTAGTTGCTAGGTAGTAAGATCTAAACTGATATAATTGAGGAGGTATTCTTGCAATGATAGCACAACCTATCACTGAGAGGGGATCCTTTATTTATAGTAGCTCCCACTGTGCAAAGTTTTGCAAGTGAGAGTAAAAATAGGGAATTGGGGATCCCAAAAGTCTTTATGGTGAATATTGGGATTTGACATTTGGAATAGGGACAAACTCTTGTTCCTCTTTAATCTGTGGCTGGATTGGCAATTATTGGTTGGGATCAATAGATTCTGGCTGGTCTATTGCCAGGAGGAGAAATGGGTTCATGAATTCTTCAGTGTTTATTTTTATACTGGTTGGGAAGGTTTGGCTAGAGTCTGGCCCCAATCATATTGTCGGGGATCCAGTCTTGGGCAGCTGGTCCGTTGTTTTCAGGGGTAACTTGGGCCAGGTTTTTTGCGGGCAATGCTACCACAAGAGGGGAGCTAACTTTAAAAGGTAGGAGGCAGGCTTCCCCACCCAAGACCACGGGCCAGCAGCCAGGATTATAGTGTCAATCACCCCTGTGAGGGTGATGTACATAATCCCAAACAGCTTGCCAGAATGGTCAGTTTGGAGGTTGGGCAAAGAAGCAGGCATAGGTTTTGGGGTCACAGGCGGTTCCATGGACAGGTCGTAAGCAGGGAGATAGTTGAATTTCCCTCTGAACAACTTGGGTGTTGAAAATATCCACAGGCCTTGTCAGCTGTATCTAACTGCAGATTGTATGCGGGCCAAAGGGTCAAGTTTGAGTATCTTTTCCAGGGTGTATTCCTTGTATTCAGACTTCAGAGGGTAGTTAGTAAAATAGATGGGTCCAAAGGGAACACCAGGAGGACAGAAAACAGCGGGCAGTGGGGCAGGCAGGCCAGGAGATCTCAAACTGAATTGGTAGACAGCAAATACTAAATAAGGCAATAGCGGTATGAGCCAAATTAACATAACCTTTATTCAAAAATGGTGATAAGTTTGGAGTGCAGGGTCTTTGGGTCTATATAGTACCCCCCCTCCAAACTTAACATTTTCTATGGGGGGTTTATCAGGGCATTGGGAAGGCCAGGGTTGGGGGAACTGGGTGCTTGGGTCCAAAGGCGGCAAAATGGCACTTGGTCTGGGAGTTCTTTCATTGGTCAAGAATCTTGATTTGGCTATCTGATTATCTTGCTTTAGTGTTGAGGTCATGGGACCGGGTTGCAGGCCCGTGCCTCTTTCCTGGGTTGGCTCTTGATTGGTTGCTGGTGTAGACTTCAAGTTTATGAAGCTAATAGTTGCCAAATCAGTACCTCTATTAGGTGCTGTGATTAATCTTCCATTTGGTATGATGATTTCTTTGGTTTGGCTTTTTTTACCGCATGGGTCAACATTCTTGTTATCAGCTTTTGGGGGCTCAATCCCAGAAAAATGCAGGCAGGCAGTCCCGCAGTCCATAGGCCCAGCGGCCCAAAGGAATCCAGGGTCAGGGTTCAATTCCTGCTCCCAGGCCCAGGTTTCCAGAGAGGAAGAATTGTCAATCCTGACACATGATCTGTGTGACATAAATTGACAGGTAGTAATAAGAGGTCTTCATGTGATGGGGAATAGCCACCCAAATCCACAATGAGTTGATGATTAGCCATCACCAAAGCTTCAGATACTGTTTAGTAAAATTTACAAAATAAACACTGTGGTTTAACAGAATTATTAAGCCCAACCAAAGGAGTCTCAGGTAAATTGCCTATGAAAGGATTAAAGTGTCTTCAGCATAGAACTCTGGACATTGGGAAGCAGCAACATTCTCAGATTCAAATTCAGTAGGAAAGACACCAATATTGGAAGGCATTGGGGTAACTTTAGGAGGCACCAACAATGAAGAACCCAAAGTGGGGCCCTATCTTCCAGTAATAATCTAACTCAATATCAAGTTATGTGAAATGTAGTAGAGTAGACCAACTACTGGATACATTTTAAAATAAAGTTAGACCAGGAGATAATTTGGTTTATTGGGTAATTTAGGGAGGACTTAATTCTTAGAGTTGAACAGTGAAAAGTTTCCAATATGTACCAAATTTAACGACTAAGCAGTACCACCTGGATTCATGGCTCCTATTATGTTGTCATTATCCAAAGCATACCTCATCCAGGACACAAAAAAACCCTTGAGTGATTGATTTATGTTGATCATTCTGATAAATGAGGTTGTATTGAGTGACTCTCAGATTACATCTATTTATCAGTGTCAACCTGCACGGGTTAATCAAATCATGTTGACAAACTGGAGCAGCAGTGACCCATTTCCAATCAATGGTTTGGTTTAAATCTTTCAACTTGATTAACTTGATTAACTGTTTACCTGGCTTCATGGTTTTGCAATTGGGACAGGCAATATCAGGCATTATGGAAACTACTGTGACAACCTGGGTCCCAGATTCCCATTGTTTGGGGCCAGGATTGGTGGTCAAGATTTTAGAATTTCCTGCAAGTTGTTCTGGAAGGCATGGTTCATGCCCTATTTTTAGCCCTTTGGGCAGGGACTTATTTGATTGGCTACAATCTTTGATGCCTTCTGATTGGCTGAAGGGGAGTGGCTGGGGCCTGGGTGGATGACTGGCAGGCTGGAATGTGGTTGCCTGGGTTGTGGGTGGCTGGCGGGAGGGACTGGTGAACGTGGTGGACGCCTGTGCAACAGTGGCAGGCGCCTGCCCAGATGATAAATTATTCAGGTCAATACTAAGTTCTATTTGGACTTTAATTATTACATTTCTTCCCTGATTCAGGGATAGGAAATCCTGATCATACTGGGGAGTTTTTGGACAAAAAATCCTTTCCTGCTCCAGGTTGAAATAATGATAAAAATTTGACTAGTGTCAGAAACATTCCTGACAGAAGTCCTTCAATTCCCATTTGCAACTTGAAATGAGTTTTGACCTAAATTAGGTGAAATACCCTTTTATCTCTTTTATGGCGACATGAGTGATCCTTGGCCCACTTATTAGAGTGGCCAGTGATCTATCTGACTTTCTACTGTTTTGTGGTAAACATTTGCCATATAAGAATTATTTAGATTCACCCAAAAAAATCAGTTCTATTCACATTTTCTCTTTATGATTTTTGTTTTAGTTTCATGCCATCTTTCTAGTTGTGTATAGAGGAGATTTCTGATAATTATCATTCTCAGGTCCTTAAGATAAATCCCTTATTCATCCCTGAAGACTAACCTCTGGCTTAGTATGAATCCAATCCTACTGTTAGGGTTTACCTTGTATCTCTTGGTTGCACCCAAGACCACACACTCACTATATTATAAGGAACAACCAAGTAGTTACTATGAACTCTCTTGTTTTTCAAAGGAAATACAGCAAACCTGACGCCTACTTGTTTTCTATGGAACCCTCTCCCACCCCAAAGCCAACTGTGACCAACTCTACTAAGACTGCCCCAACTGGTCAAGGAAATCATCTCTTGGGAGTGATATATCTTGCATTCACAGGATGTCTTGATTCTGCTTTGCCAACTTCTGGTCCCTGGTCTGTAACAGGCAAGGTGCTATTCTATCCATTTAAGTTGAGTCCTATCATCTAGTAGGCCATGTCTTTGCCTGTCATCACCACTCACACTGACAGAACCACCAAGGGATCATGTTATCCTGACAGGAAAGTGGCTTTCAGGGATGAAAAATGCAATTTCATCCTGTTCAAGGAGCAGATTTAAAATTAAAATGGGTTTAAAGGGTAAAATGTATGAATTCATCTTGCACCAGGCACAAGATGTAGAATTAGAGCAGTTTCAGCTCTTGAAAATTTTAACTGCAGTTTATTAAAAACTTTATCTTTCAATATCTCACAATGTTGGTTTTGATTGAATCACAGTTTATCTTTATTGATTAAGGTTAAATATTTTTTATTTAATTATATAAAAACATGTATCAGCCAAAAAGAATAGCCAGCATGAGAGTCCATGACTATGATTGGTCATAACACAAAACCAGATAAGATTGTGCTGTTCTTAGATAGGTCATAAAATATAGTAATTGCAATTTCAACCTACCTCTTAAAGCCACAAAACAAATCTGCATTAATTGGGATGTAAATTGGAGGTAACAAAACAGATTATGATGAGTGAATCCTGGTCACAGCACAAATCATGAAAGTTATGGTGTCAGTCCCTACGCTAGCATCAAATTATTTGCAGTTGTGTAAATGATTGTGGTCACTGCTGTTGTTGATAAGGATCCCTTCATCCTGGAGGGTTGAGTTACTGATAATGTTGCAACTGAACCAATGAGAATTCAGTATTTGGAATTGGGGAAGACAACAGTCCAATAGAAAGGACAGAATAATAAGAATAAGGTATTGTTTATTGTAGAATATTGTGACTAATATACTATACGGGGAAAGCCACAAGGCCACAAGGGGGTGGCATAGTGGGAAGTTCCATGTAAGGTTTGAAGCCAAGGAATAACTCGTGCGGGGATCAGCAAGTCAAATTGGTAGCGCTCCTAATTAGGATGAAGTACCCGCCATTCGATATTGCCATCAGATTAATCCATAATGTTAGATACGTCAAGGGGCGACTCATCAAGCGCCCCCTGTGTATTGTAAGATAGTTAGCAGGCGAGTCTGGAAACTCGGTTGCAACAATAATCTTCATGACTGTGGTGGGAGTTCTAGTTTAGAGAAGCTTGTAAAGTATTATTGGTCCATTGTAATATTAAAGCTGGCACACGTAATTTCAGAAGGAAAGAAACAATGTGGAAGCTAAAAGACATATCATTAGAAGATGAGAAATGACTGTATAGCTTAATGGGAATTCCATGTGTTTGCTCTACTTAATCCATGGTCTTGGCTTTGAGGGAGAGGTAGATTAAGTTGAACTAATTTGGCCTTGGAATCTTTGGTTAGTTTGGTGGGACCAACCTTACTGTTCTAATCATGGGAACTGAGATATCTAGTTGGCCAGTAACGACGTCATTAAATAGTTTACTGGCATGCTGTTTGAATTGTGATTTTTTAGTAGCCTCTGTTTTAGTCTTGAGATGCCATATGGTTTGTTATATGATTGGCAGCTTGTGTATGTGCTGAAGCGTGGATACATTTAATTTGATGCCAGATTGAAAATGTACTAGCTTAAGATAGACATAGAAGTTTACTTTATTTAACAATAATTAGAATCCTTGGCTGTGAAGGAAAGTTGACATTCTTAAGTAAAAATCGACATTATTGAATTGCTGGGGTTTGGTGCTTGAAAGCTGCTCGGGTGATGGAATTGATGCCATTCTTGAGTCAACTCTAGAAATAGCTTTCCAAAGTGCCACGATCCAACGGTATCGAGCGACCAAATCAAAGTGGTTGGCTTGGGCTGTCTCGACCAAACGGCCCCAGCGACCCGATTCTAGTGGAACAACGCCGTCATTACGTCCCACCCTTTCGTTGATGATTGTCCAAGGGAAATGGAGGATATTAGCTATAGACATTCGATCGACGTAAGCATTGTAGGAGAAGTAGGAGACATTTGGGTCGTCGGGGGTGTTGGGATTGAATTTGTTGATGCAATAGTCTGTCGTAAGATGTGCATAGGCTGGCGTGTCTAAATGCTGCATGAGACGGTCAAACCAATACTGGTTCCGGGAGCAGTTTGGTGCTTGCTGCTCCGAGAAAATTTTCGCGATCCTGAGATGCTCTTTGCACCAATCCATAAAAGGGCTTCCACGATGAGGAGTCGCTACAGTTGTCAGGGACAACACTTTATAGCTTTTATTTTTGATGTTAGATATGAGATATCTTCCATCCAATCCTCCCATCGAGTGTCCGATTAGGTTGATTTTTTGACCAGGAAGTGTTTTTTCAAGGAACTCATGAAGTTGTTTAGCACGAAAGGCAACACTTCCAGTTCTAAAGTTCGTTAGATAAAACAAAGCGCATAAACTGACTTCCTTATTATAAACTAGCCACCAAAAATAAAATACTTACTTTGCAACGCGGGCTGTAATTACAGAGGCACCGAGGCTCCTTAAAGCCTGTACGATCCCTTCCCAGTAATGAACCCGAAGTTGTGGGATCTTTTCAAATTCTAGGGTCTTAGACTTAAAAGGCATACTATATATTACCAATGTTGTCATAGCCATAGAGACCTGTGATAAAAGGATTAGCTACATTGTTTAAACTACACATGTATAAAAAATAACTTTAATTATTCCAAGTTTTAGTTCTGGCGCCTTTATATTCCAAAAAAAGGATATCATGTACAAATAGTGTATGCCTATCACCTTACATCATTTAAAGACTTTTTTTAGAAAAATGATAGAAGCTATATCTCAGTTTAGGAGTTTCTGGGGGACTTGTTAGTAATATAAACTTGGGTTCAAACTTAAAAATGATTCTATTATAGAGCCATAGATAAAAAGTAAAATTACCGTGAACGAGAACAATTGTGTGCCTTGTTGCCAAGTAAGGATACCTCACTGGAAATTGAGCATCGGGAGTATACTGAGGACTAATTCTGATTCCAGGCTGAATATAGGAAGCAGATGAGCTTTTTTGGCAAGTAAATCTATCATCCTGGGTCTCGGGAATAAAGCTTCGAAATTGGTTGGCATCAATAGCCAAGAAAGAGCAAATGCTGGTTGTGGTTTTTCTGGCTAGGCTCCTGTACAGCAATGAGAGCTTTTTGCTAAAGTTATATGCCATTTCGACGTCCTATAATAAAGAACTTAATGCTACGTACAGAAATGCAATTTAATAAAGGCTTATAAATCATGCAAAAAATAAAAAAAATCTTAAACAATCAAATTTTCTCATACGAAAAAATTATGAGAATAAAACCTTGGGCTTAGCCTTTGTTGAAGTGGGATGCAGTTTCAGGGGGGCTAAACTTGAGGATATCCTGCAAGGATCGCTTGGCTTGATTAGTCAAGTCAATTTAGAGCAAAGGAGGGATGACGAAGTCAATTTAAGGGCAAGGGCTCTAAACAGTAAAGCTTTGATTTCTGAATTGATCTCGATTTCAACTTACTTAGGTCCGAGCCTAGGGTTGTGGCGGATGATTTTCGAGCGGAATCCGACTTCTGCTTTCTTCGGATGGTAAATCGGATTCAAATCGATTTTTTGGATTCCATAGGACTAGGGCTGCGTCGGCCCAGAAAAGGGACGATTACGGCATCTGCTGTAATTAGGGCTGCGTCAGATTTCGGACGGGTGGCTTCTTTTCTAAAAAGGAGCCACCCGTCAAAAATCGTTTCATTTAAGAGCAAAATCTGGAAGTTGAACTTCCGGATTTTTTTTTGAAATAAAAAATTATATTTTTTAGTATTTCTTCTTTTAAAAATTTAAAATCATAAATTTGAAATTTTATTTGATTTTAAAAAACTATTTTATTTTTATTATTTATATTTTTTGGCCTGTCTGGAAAAAAGAAGGCCTTGAAAGGCTTTTGTTTTCCGGCCGGGCCAGAAAAAAAGATAAAATTTTAAAATAAAAATTTTTTTAAACAAATTTAATTTCAAATTTGTATGTTTTAAATTTTTTAAGAGAGAAGCAAAAAGAAAATTTAATTTTTAATTTTTAAAAAAAATCTGAAGTTGAACTTCCGGATTTGCTCAAAAATGAAACGATTTCAAATGAATCTTCTCAAAGAAGATTCTCTTGAAATCATTTCCAGATTTTGGACGGGTGGCTTCTTTTCTAAAAAGAAGCCACCCGTCCAAAATCCGACGCAGCCCTACATAGGACTAGAGTAGGGCTGTGTCGTCCCACCCCCGGACAAAGATCTTCTTTTTTCCAGCATTCTGGAAGATCAGATTTAAAATCAGCTTCAAATAGAATATATACTACCTTCCATATTTTCAGAAACTTCGGACAGAATCCGGGTTTTGTCCAGGGATGGGACGACACAGCCCTAGACTAGAGTAGGGACTAGGGTTGGGGCAGGCACCAAAATCTACACAATTGGTTTTATGACCAAGCTTTGATTGGCACAATTGGTTTTGTGACTTTGTCAGTTGAGCACAATTCATTTTGTGACCTTCATATCACATCACAATTCATGCAGATTGGCTTTGTGTTTTTAGGGAGCAGTACACAATTTCAACTGCCACATTTTGTGCCCTGCTCCAAAAGTCACAAAACAAATCTGCATGAATTGTGATGTGACCAAGCACAATCTTATGTGGTTTTGTGTTGTGTCCAATCATAAGTATTTAAGCTATTCCTTTCAATTGAAGTAGAAATTTATAATATTTTGATTGGTGTTTTAATATAATTATCTAAAGCAAACTGCGGTATGATCAGATCTATTATTATAAGATAATGACAGGTAAAGCTTTAATAAATTCAATTTAAAAAATAAAGCTCCACAACTGAACTTCCTCTAATTTTATATCCTGTGCCCCTTGCATAAAATGAAATCATCTGTTTCATCCATGAAAACCACCTTCCTTTTATATTTTGTGATCTATACAATGGAGTGAGGCACAAATTTTGACCTACTCCAAAAGTTGTGACACAAAATCACATGGATTGTTTTGTGAACCAATCCAAAACTTCCAAAAAAATGGTTTTGTGACACTGTGTTTGCACAATTGCTGTTCTCATCCCTTCCCTAGTAGGAATGAGTGCCAAAATTGTCACAATTTGTGTTGTGACCAAGTTTCACCTATCACAATTTGTTTTGTGACTTTAGCTATTAGTCACAAATTATTGTGTCTTGGTGAAGTAGAGTGAGGACTTGTCATAGTCAATCAAATGGGGAATATACACCCAATTAAGAATGACATTATCAATGAGGAGAAGACGGTATATTTAATATGAAGTGATAACTCTTAAAGAGGGTATATGGAAAGGTACAGCAGATTATAATGCACAGATACGAGAGAAAGACTTTGATTTGACTTATAGTCAGGGAATCAGCTGCATAGATGGGTTCACCCTTAATTTTGAAAATTTCATAAATCATTTTATCAGAAGGAGGAAGATTTTCAGGAAATCAAAGTGGTGAAAATGCAGAGTCTAATAATCTTGTTATTATAAATCAGATGAGAAGATATTGAAAAAAGTGAATCATGAGGCAAGATATTTATTTGAATGGAAATATCAAACTACCTTAGTAGTTTGTTGGAAATGGTGTTACTTAAAGCTCTTGGGTACATCTTGATGTGGTGGCCTTATTGTTCTTGGTATTTACTCAGCTTACAGATATCACCAATATGGTCCTTTAACCTGTTCCCTGATCTCCTTGGAGGTCAGGATTTGAAAACTAACTAGTAAACTTAGAAAAAATTGAGTTCAGGGCACCTACACCCCATTCAGACTCAATTTTCCCTGCCATCACCCACTTGTGATCAATTGATAGATTCAAATCTACAATGACCACAAGCGGGCAGGATTTGGGACAGATTTTCCCGGGTGGCAGCGCTTTTGTCTGACCACACCCAGAAAAATCATGTCTGTGACATTAACCTTCTTTGGTGATGGGGACTTTCTTTCTCTTGTTAGTGCTGCCAGTACATAGTTCTTATGAGCAGAAGGTAGTTTCATGGAAGCTAAGATGGCCTTCACTGGATTTACTGCTTGGGAGTTATTCAGGTGAAAGTCTTGGAGCATTTCTTGGGAGTTATTAAGGTTGCAGCGTGGGATCTAACATTTTTCTGAGACTGTATATTCTTTTCAGGCCACCAGGTAGTGCAGGCTCTTACAAGATAGTTTAGACACAATCATTAATTCTAGTTCATATTCCAATTGGCCATCCATCATTATAAGGTCAGGGGTGAATACTGAGGGTCCTTCATACTTAATTAAGTGGCATTCATGAAATCTGCTGAAGATGTAGAAAAAGAGGGAGGTCTAGTTGGTAAGCTGATGATCCAATCTTCTTTAAAATTTTGAAGGGACTTACTCTTGAGTCTTAACTTTTTTGAAAATAGATCTTCAGTTGTTAGAGTGAAATGGTGTACTGCACTGTTCAAGTACATGTGATGTGGATAAAATAAACAAGTTGTGAGTTACTTGAGTAACACTAGACCAAATTGTGAGAAAAGTTTCAGCATTTTGGCTCCTGCCAAGGTTGAGCAGAAGATTGAGGTAAAAATTGTGAAAAAGAAATTTTATTTATAGAGAGAAATATGAGTAGGCACCCATGGAGAGAGCCATATAAAGCGCGGGCCAGGGGATCACCAGAGAATTGACAGCAAGCTGGACAAGCACTGAGGACAACATGTCAAATACTGGAGCAAACAAGCCCAAATGTTCAGACATTTTATAGGGAAACTCCCTTTATTTAATAGTGAATAAGCTATCTAGAAACAAGTTTTTAGAGGGGAATGAAGAAAGTTTTCAGGTAGTTTATAGTGGGGGTGGGGGCTTCTATAGCATCTGATTGGATGGCAAGAATATTTTTGGAAGTTTGGGGGCCTACTTTTAAATTTGACTTGATGATTTCATAATTCAAAAAAAATTGCCACCCAGGGGGGCAAGCGCTACCTTTTCTAAGTAGTGTATAATGTGTGATTAGTTTAAAAAAATTAATTGGCGCAAAAAGTAGGGCAAGTCCAGATTTTCCTGGGGTATTTGGGCAACTCCAGCTTTAACCCATTTTTTGTCAATAACAATATTTAAATTTTCTAATCTTTTCAGGGATTTGGCTGAAGCTCTTTGTTGGTTTCTTGTTTTCTGAGGGTGTGTTATCACTTTTATTTGTCTTTCTCCTGTAACATCAGTCAAATTTTCTGGGAGTCAACCAGTACCAGTCACCAATCTCATACAATGAGCCTTCTCTTCTCTTCATATCTGCATATACCTTGTAATTTTCCACAGTGTGTGTCAAAGACTCTTTGACTTTTTCATTAATTTTCTTTAGTGAGGCTGGCTTTAAGGATGCCAATTTTACTTTGCTACCTGAGAGTGAACCAAAATTACATTGGGAATTGTAGCTGTAATTTGCATAGAGTGAGGAGATATTGGATGAGGAGTTGGGGCATTATTGTAAAAGAATTGAGCCATTGTGATGTTTTGGGATCAGTTGTCTTGTTCAGCATTAGAGCAGCATCTAAGAAATGTCTCCAAACATTGATTCACCCTCTCTATTTGACCATTGAACTGAGGGTGATAGGATGGCAATCTGCAGAGCTTGATGCCAAGAATTCTGGAGAATTCCTTCCAGAATTGGGCTGTTAATTGAGTACCTCTGTTGCTTATGATCTCCTGGTGAATTCCATTGTGAATAAAGACATTGTTGACAAAAAAATTGGCCATCTAAGCTGATGTGATTTTAGTCTGACAGGAGATAAAGTGGCTCATAGTGTGTGAAATAATCTATTACTACTATGATTAAATCATAGCCATTGAATTGGGGAAGTTCAACTATAAAGTCCACTGAAATAAATATCCAGGGACTGTTTTCAATCTATATAGGGACTAGTAGACCCATTTTTTTGAGGCGGGAGAACTTTGATCTTAGTCAAATCACATAAACTTTTGGGTACTTTACTACATCAGATGTAAGTCCTCTCACATCAAATTATCTGTGGATTATTTATATGGTCTTGTTTTCCCTTGGTGTTCAACTAATATATTGTAATGATGGGCCTTGATAACTTCTTGGTAAATGTCTCTCTCAGGTATCCATAGGCAACTGTTATGAAGTATGGTACTATCTTCAGAACTGTAGCAAGTGTTGCAACATCTTTGATTACTCCCTCTTGGGGAATTAATGCCCTGAGTAGATCACTGAATGGCTCACCAAATGGCTCACTGGTCAGCCAGTAAACTGATGGCACCATTATCAGTCAACCATCTATGACAGGGATCACCCAATCCATATCCTAAATGGAACACAACTTGAATAAGCCTCATGACCCAAGAGGAACATTACTTAGATAAGCCCCATGACCCCCATGATGTACATGGACAACATATGGCTTGACATGATACCATATATTCTTCTATATTCATATCCAATAAATTATCATTCTCTTCTTAAATCTTCCCCTTAATTCATTTATTATACTTCCCAGAAGTATAAACGCGGCAGTGGTAGCACAGGTAGGTTATCCATACATACCCAACTCAAAGGAGAAATTCCTCTTAAGAAAAGAACCCAATCAATGGTACTCCCTAATGGCTGGAGAGACTACAAAGAAGAACAAGACGTTCCTGCAGGCCTCGTTATCTATGACAATGTGCTTGTATCTGTGGAACAATACAACGCTCTCAAAGCCTGCAGATTGTTACCTACAGCGTTGACCACAACAGGACCACAGCAGCCTGAGACACCCAATATTGTATTTTAGCGCCTGTGTACAGCTGAAATTGGCGCATTTGTGGGACTACACTGGGAAAATGCCTCTCTTTGGATCAACAGTGCACAAAGCAAATTTGAGCAAGTGGACTACCCCTAAAGACTCTGGGTCAGTGAAATTGCCCTTTGCGTTACAGGAACTGAATCACATTTTATAAGTGGATGGCTAGCCCAACACCCCAACCAGAAGAAAAACTGGGAGCTATTCAAGAGCACATTCCTCAAAAAGTTCACCATAAAGGATTCTGACGTAGTAATCATGACAGAACTTCAAACCTTCAAGATGACAGGAACAATTGAGGAGTACATTGCTGCATACAAAGACCTAAGTGATTGCGCACCTAACACCATCAAATTTGATGAACCTGGACCACAGTTGGACTTCTACAATGGCCTCCTCACGCACATTAGGCGTCAGTTTGACATGACCCACTGGAAGAACCTTGAAGATGTATTCTTGGAAAGAAAGCGCACAGCTCAAAAGTCTGACAACCTACATGCAAAAAACAAGTGCAAGGAGAGCCCTACAGCTAAGAAGGACCCTTGACCAAACAAGCAAAAATAATTGAGCCAAAAACCCATCCTTGAACTGGTAACTGTACAGCGCAGGCTAGCCAAGCAAGTACTGAAGATACCAACAAGGAGGGAAAAGCTCAGGGGAGTGCTTAGGCAAGCCACCCTCCCCCAACCTACAAGACTTGTACAGGGACCAGGACGTGGATTCAATCATCATGATCCAAGTACCCTCCAGTAACTCTCTACTGTTTGCTGCCCAAACCAGAAATAAACTCCTCACTTATATTTTCTGTTTTTGTAGATACCAGGGCACTGCACTATTTGACACTGGAGCAGACCAATCCCTAGTCAACAAGAAATTTGCTGACCTCATGAAACTACCTACCACCCAAAGCAGTATCCAGAGAGTCATCATGCCAGATAATAGAAGCACACCAGTTACTCAAGAGGCAAAACCTTTCCGCGCCCACATCAAAGATTTGCAAACCACGCTCAGTGGCCCAATCATACCAATCTCCAAGTACAATGTTATACTTGGCCTGGATTTGATGAGAAAGACCAAACCTCATATTGACTGAGATAGCGCTACCCTCACCATACAGCAAGGTG